>ML339937.1:82466-99785 GCA_005239505.1 Nicotiana paniculata
GTTCGTTAAAGGGTAGTTAATGCGGTTCCTTCAACTGGTGAATCACCACGTAGTCGGAGTCGATCAAAAGAAACCCGTCGAACTTCAACTGCTGAATCACCTTGTACCCAGAGTCGTTCTAACCGTTCTACAATATTTTTTGACGATGAATTAGTTAATAGAATATGCTCTGTAAGTTTTGTGCTGAATTTTTAGTTTTATTTTTGTGTGTTTTTTAAAACTACATCATGTTTTAAGCTGAAGTTTTGTTCTGTTTGTGCTTAACTTCAGCATTTTAGTATCTGAAGTTTTGTTCTGTTTTTTCCGAACTTCAGCATTCTAGTAGCTGAAGTTTTGTTCTGTTTGTGCTTAACTTCAGCATTTTAGTATCTGAAGTTTTGTTCTGTTTTTTCCGAACTTCAGCATTCTAGTAGCTTAACTTTTTCTTCTTTTTGTGATGAACTTCAGCATTCTGAACTGAAGTTTTTGTTCTCTTTGTCATGAACTTCAGCATTCTAGTAGCTGAAGTTTTTATTCTTTTTGTGATGAACTTCAGCATTCTAGTAGTTGAAGTTTTGTTCTGTTTTTCCTGAACTTTAGCATTCTAGTAGCTTAAGTTTTTGTTCTGTTGTTCTTAACTTCAGCATTCTAGTAGCTGAAGTTTTTATTCTTTTTGTGATGAACTTCAGCATTCTAGTAGTTGAAGTTTTGTTCTGTTTTTCCTGAACTTTAGCATTCTAGTAGCTTAAGTTTTTGTTCTGTTGTTCTTAACTTCAGCATTCTAGTAGCTGAAGTTTTTGTTTCTTTGTCATGAACTTCAGCATTCTAGTAGCTTAAGTTTTTGTTCTGTTGTTCTTAACTTCAGCATTCTAGTAGCTGAAGTTTTTGTTTCTTTGTCATGAACTTCAGCATTCTAGTAGCTGAAGTTTTTGTTCTGTTTTTGATGAATTTCAACATTCTTGTAGCTGAAGTTATGTTATGTTTTTCTTGAAATTCAGTACTCTTGAAGCTGAAGTTAATGTTCTTTTTGTGATGAACTTCAGCATTGTAGTAGCTAAAGTTTTGTTCTGTTTTTCTTGAACTTCAGTACTCTTGTAGCTGAAGTTTTTGTTCTCTTTTTGATGAACTTCAGCATTCTAGTAGCTGAAGTTTTGTTCTGTTTTTCCTGAACTTCAGCATTCTAAAAGCTTAAGTTTTTATTCTGTTGTTCTTAACTTCAGCATTCTAGTAGCTGAAGTTTTTGTTCTCTTTGTCATGAACTTCAGCATTCTTGTAGCTGAAGTTTTGTTTTGTTTTTGATGAACTTCAGCATTCTAGTAGCTGAAATTTTGTTCTGTTTTTCTTGAACTTCAGCATTCTTTGTAGCTAAAGTTTTGTTCTGTTTTTGATGAACTTCAGCATCCTAGTAGCTGAAGTTTTTGTTCTCTTTGTGATGAACTTCAGCATGCTAGTAGCTGAAGTATAGTAGTAGCTTAAGTTTTGTTTCTCTTTGTGATGAACTTCAGCATTCTTTTGTACCTGAAGTTTTGTTCTATGTTTCTTGAACTTCAGCATTCTTGTAGTTGAAGTTTTGTTTTGTTTTTGATGAACTTCAGCATTCTAGTAGCTGAAATTTTGTTCTGTTTTTCTTGAACTTCAGCATTCTTTGTAGCTAAAGTTTTGTTCTGTTTTTGATGAACTTCAGCATCCTAGTAGCTGAAGTTTTTGTTCTCTTTGTGATGAACTTCAGCATGCTAGTAGCTGAAGTATAGTAGTAGCTTAAGTTTTGTTTCTCTTTGCGATGAACTTCAGCATTCTTTTGTACCTGAAGTTTTGTTTTGTGTCTCGATACTAGAGGGTAACGAATGAGGTTAAAAGGCAAGCAGATGGAGAAAGAAAATTAATTGCAAAAGAATTTGTTGCTCAGTTTAAAGAGGATGAGCGATCAGCTATTGTTGATGAAGTTTTTGAAAAAGTCAAGGTAGGCTAATTTATAGAGAAGCCTTTTTTTTCTGTGCTAATGTTATTTTAGGTTAATCATTGTTAGTAATTTTTTTCTAGGAGTGTTTTGCTGAGAAGTTTCAAGAGTTGTTCAACATTGTCGAGAAATCAAATGGAACAGATAAGTCTCGAAAATATGATAACTCATTTGAGAATCTATCGGATATGAATGTTGCTCATGATGAAGCGCATCAAAATGTTACTCCTGTGAGAGTGGCTGTTGAAGAAGATCAACATGTTGAACGATAATTTAACAACGAACATCCCAGCGTTGATCAATCTAGCAAAGATTAGTTGATGAACATTTATCAACTGTGAATGTTGCAAACAAGAAAGGTGTAGATGATCAAGGTGTTGATTATGAAGGAGATGCACCAAGTGGTGATGGAGATCATACACATGTTGGTACTGTACAACGGACATCTAGTGATGCATGTACCAATATTGAGAGAGGTAATTCGTTTACAGATGCACTTGCTATTTGCGCTGAAATCACTTTGCTAGGTGAAGCGACACAGGAAATTCATAGTACATGTATATATATATATATATATATATATATATATATATATATATAGGTCATTTATCTGTCTCCACTCTTTATGAACATGCAGTGGAAGTTGATACAAGTGAAAAACTCTTAAAGATAGAGTTAATAAAATTCTTTCAGAGAATACTCAAATACTCCTTGACGTTGTTGCACAATTGGATGAAGCTGGAGCTGCTGATATCGACAAAACCGTGCAGGAAACCACAGTGCGAGACAAATGTCAAGGTACTCTATAGATCATGAATTTATTAAATTTGATCCAAGTATATTTTTTACAGTTTGAAATTTAAATACTTTATTTTATTTTTTTTGTATATTTTTTTATTATTATTTAGGATGCAGCTTCAAAAGAAATGGGTGAGATTCTGAGGCAATATGAAAAAGGAGAAATACATTTATTCACACCTGTTGGCTCACAAACAGGTGTGAATTTGTGTTTGTATTATTTTATAAAATTTAGTCAGTATTATTTAAATTATTTTTTTTGCATGAAGATATCTGCAAATTTAAGCCCAGTGAAAGCAGATCTGTTCAAACACAATCTGTGCACTTAAACCAGGTAGTTATTTTCTGCAATTCAATTACAAGTTTTGTTTTGCCTAATGTATGTTTTGTATCAGCTGTATTTATGTATATATTTTCCTTGCTTTTGCAGATATCATCTGATGCATCGCAACTTCTTCCAAATCCTAAAAGAAGGAAGATTTTCATCTCTTCTAATGTTATGAGGGACACCACTGATATTCCAAACTTCAACATATGTTCATTTTCAATGGGTAGTACAGAAGGGACTATCGAATTTCCCCATGCTGCTGAACTGCAGCAGTTAGCTGTAATGGAATAGTAGGGAGTTGTTGAACTAGGTGCTAGCATGGATGTGGAATCTTCCCCTGCTGCTGAAATGCAGCATTAGTTGTGACGGAACAGCAGGAAGAGCAACCAAAAAGAAAACCAGTTAAAAAAGAGAAAAGGATTCGTCTGGAGAGTATTTGGTTGAAATCTCCTTATGTTTGTTCCTAAACAAAAGCGAAGGGGGCAAAATTGGAAAAAAGGAAAGACTGCACGAAGGTGTCCCTTCCATTATGTTAGTCGAGATAGTGGAATTACTGGAAAATTTGATGACTGGCTGAAGAAGGATGATAGTCAATATAATTCCAATCCATTCAGATTAGCTAGAATGCCCATTCCAAAGTCGTTCTTTACCGAGCTTGTGGATGCTAACTCTGATCTTTCGGATGAAGTAAGTTACTAAGTTTGTTTTTTGATTTAGTTTTCAACTGTATTTCTCAAAATCTCAGGTTATTTTTATAGTATAGAAAGCAGGACATAACTTCAGCTTATTTTGATTGCTAAAGTTTAGCATCTAAAAATAAAACTTCAACTTGTTTATGCTGAAGTTTTGGAAAATGTAGTAAACAACTTCAGCATTTATGCTGATATTTTGACATGTAGTCTCTATTTTTTTTTTTTCTAAACTTTTTAAATCAAACTTGCTGCAGCTTTTTTAGATTATTTCCTAAAACTTAAAGCTCAATATGCTTAAGTTATTGTAATGTAGTTTGTAGTTTCTAGTTGTAATGCATTTTTTCAAAATTTTCATACTTATATGCTCAATTCATACTTATAAATTTATTTTGTTGTTATTCTATTGCAGCATATTGAAGTGGGGATATATTTCTTGCGGAAAAAATATCACCTTCCAAATTATTCAAAATCAAGATGTGCAATAACTGATTACTTTTTGATCAGTACATGACTAAGCTAGGTATTGTTCACCCTACAGATGACGAAAAGAAAAAAAAGTCAAAAAGGAGGGAAAAGTCAAAAAGTAAATCAAAGAGAAAGAGGACATCTAAAGAAGAAGAGGAAGTGATGTTTCAGGAACTTACAGAGTATACTTGGTTTGAAGATCAATCAACTGGTGAAATGGTGACCATCTATGTAAGAGGCACTGACCTCTCATGTGGGATCTCATGGGCATGTGCTGAAAAAGTATTTTTTCCATTTTGACTTCCGCCAACAGGGAATCAGACATCAACGCACTATTTTTTTTGGAATTCTGAGCTTTAAAGAGAAGATTATATATGTGTATGATTCCTTAAAAAATCAACCATATGATAGTGCGGTTAAACATGTCGAAATTTATGCCAGTTGATCCCACACCGCCTCAAATGCTTGGACTTTGCATCACACAATAAGAGTTGGGCGGAAAATAGTGTGGATAAATTTCAAATTATGTGGATGAAGAAACCCCTGCAGGGTAACAAGTACGTGTTTGGCATATCTTTTAACGATGCATCTTATGTTTATTATTTTTTATTCTTGTGTTAACTATTCTTCAATTCTTGTTTTCACGTGTTTTTGTAGTGTTGATTGTGGTATATATACTCTTAAGTTCATGGACATGCGCTTGAAGAGAGAAGATGTCTTTAATTTCGATCAAAGTCAGGCTCTTACATTCAGGAGAGAATTGGCTGCAAATCTGTGGGCTCATGCTATGTGGAAAAAGGAAAGCGGCTATGATACTCCAGAAGAGAAATTAGGAGATGACTATGGAGAACATGAAGATACTCTATGTGAATTTTTTCAATAGAGTATAAACCTGTAAATGAAAATAAATTTTTTATTTTTTTTAAAGGATATATGTGAAATCTAATATATTTTATCATAAATTTTTAGTATATTTTTGATGAAATTCGGCATGCTAAAGTTTGTATTGTGCTGAAGTTTTTACAACCATTACTAAAAAACTTCAGCTTGTCGAGAGCTGAAGTTTTTACAAATGAACTGATTAACTTCAGCTTCTTGTGCTGAAGTTTTAAAAGAAGCTCATGACAAAACTATAGAATTAAGGACAAAACTTCAGCATATGAGGTGCTGAAGATTTTACAAATGAGCTAACTGACTTCAGCATCTTGTGCTGAAGTTTTTACAACCATTACTAAAAAACTTCAGCCTAACGAGAGCTGAAGTTTTTACAAATGAACTGATTAACTTTAGCTTCTTGTGCTGAAGTTTTAAAAGAAGCTCATGAAAAAACTATAGAATTAAGGACAAAACTTCAGCATATGAGGTGGTGAAGATTTTACAAATGAGCTAACTGACTACAACATCTTGTGTTGAAGTTTTTCATAAAGCTCATGATGACTAAAATATAGAATCCGGGGATAAAAACTTCAGCACAATGGTAGCTGAAGTATTTAAAAATGAACTAATTTACTTCAGCATCTTATGCTTAAGTTTTTCATAAAGCTCATGACGACTAAACTATCGAATCCAGGTATTAAAACTTCAGCACAGTNAAAATAGTAAAACAGACCTAAAAAGTTACTTTTACAATTATTGATAATAAATTGATTAGGGTGCACTCTTTTACAAATGAACTGATTAACTTCAGCTTCTTGTGCCGAAGTTTTAAAAAAAGCTTACGACAAAACTATAGAATTAAGGACAAAACTTCAGCATATGCGGTGCTGAAGATTTTACAAATGAGCTAACTGACTTCAGCATCTTGTGCTGAAGTTTTTACAACCATTACTAAAAAACTTCAGCCTAACGAGAGCTGAAGTTTTTACAAATGAACTGATTAACTTTAGCTTCTTGTGCTGAAGTTTTAAAAGAAGCTCATGAAAAAACTATAGAATTAAGGACAAAACTTCAGCATATGAGGTGGTGAAGATTTTACAAATGAGCTAACTGACTACAACATCTTGTGTTGAAGTTTTTCATAAAGCTCATGATGACTAAAATATAGAATCCGGGGATAAAAACTTCAGCACAATGGTAGCTGAAGTATTTAAAAATGAACTAATTTACTTCAGCATCTTATGCTTAAGTTTTTCATAAAGCTCATGACGACTAAACTATCGAATCCAGGTATTAAAACTTCAGCACAGTAGTTTCTGAAGTATTAAAAAATGAACTAATTTACTTCAGCATCTTGTGCTGAAGTTTTTCACAAAGCTCATGAAGACTAAACAAACTTCAGCACATTATGTGTTGAAGTGTTTAAAAATAAACTAATATACTTCAGCATAAAATGCTGAAGTTTTTCATAAAGCTCATGACGACTAAACTATTGAATCCAGGGATAAAAACTTCAGCACAATTGTAGCTGAAGTATTTAAAAATTAACTAATTTACTTCACCATCTTGTGCTGAAGTTTTTCATAAAGCTCATGACGACTAAACTATTGAATTCAGTGACTAAAACTTCAGCACAATTGTAGCTGAAGTATTTAAAAATGAACTAATTTACTTCAGCATCTTGTGCTGAAGTTTTTTATAAATCTCATGACGACTAAACTATAGAATACAGTTCAACACCTAGGATGTTGAAGCATTTACAAATGAACTAATTTATTTCAGTATCTTGTGCTGAAGTTTTTCATAAAGCTCATGACGACTAAACTATAGAATCCAGTAATAAAAACTTCAGCACGTAAGGTGCTGACGTGTTTAAAGATGAACTAACTTAGTTCAGCATAAAATGCTGAAGTTTTTCATAAAGCTCATGACGACCAAACTTCAACATATTTTTTAAAATTGATACTTATTTTTAGCATTTACTAGCTAGTTTTTTATCACCTACTTATCTTACATTTACATTTATTGTCTGAAAATTTATGAGGCTGAAGTTATTTTATTACTGTACAAATACTGTGGACAGGCTGAAGTAACATTTACCTCTTACTTGTTTTACCACCTACTTATCTTTTTACATTAAATTTCTCTGAACGTAAAACAGTAAAACAGATGAAAAGTTACTTTTATATTTATTGATAATAAATTGATTAGATGCACTCTTTGGCTATNATAGTTATCCTTAGACTTCTATCATATTTCTTTAAGTTTATATTCATCCTTAGTCTTTATCTTTTCTTAAAAGAAAGAATGTCTGTTGCAAGTGGAAGTAGTTTGAAGTCTGATTGGAAAAATAACGTACCAATGTGTAACCTTATGCAAAAGTGGGATAAAATAAAGGCTGATTGGGAACGAATCAGACCAAAGTTTATTGTCGATGAATTATTCCAGCACAGGATTAACCTTGGACGTAGTTGTCAAGGTTATCCAAGCTCATTTGAGAAGGTTGTCTAGCAGAAGAAAAGAATGTGTCATGTCTCCTATTTTCTAGTCATGGAGATATTCATTCCCCTAGGAGATCTTTGAACCTTAGATGACTCTCCATCATTAGCACCTACTCCTCTTCATTCCCCTATGTCTGATGTCTATAATTTTCTAGTCATGTCTGATGTAAAAACCCCTAACTTTTTACATCAGAATGACATATCTTGGTTTTTACCACAAACAGCAAAAGCTTCCATCTTGTGAAGCAATAGTTGGTATTGGGAGTGATCAAAATATGTTCGTCCAAAGTAAAGTTTTGTCAGAAACAACATTGTGTAGCAAAAAGGGGAATATAGCTTTTCTGGTAAACTAGAATATAACTCCAGGGCGAAATAGATGATCCTCCTTGTTGTTGTTGTTGTTGTTGTTGTTGTTGTTGTTGTAAAAACCCTACATCAGAATGACACATCTTGGTTTCTATCACAAACAACAAAAGCTTCCATCTTGTGAAACAATAGTTGGTACTGGGAGTGATCAAAATATGTTCGTCCATAGTAAAGTTTTGTCATAAACAGCATTTGTGTAGCAAAAAGGGGGATATAGCTTTTCTGCTAAACTAGAATATAACTCCAGGGCGAAATAGATGATCCTTCTTGTTGTTGTTGTTGTTGTTGTCGTCGTTGTTGTTGATTGTAATTGCTAGTGAAAATAAATGAATTGTGTGAATAATGTCATCTCTGTCTTTAAAAAATTTCTTGTATTTGCATTATCAAATATGTTTGTTAGGTAAACAATATGCTGAAATTTTTTCAAATAAACTAATTGACTATAGAATCCAGGGACAAAAAGTGCAGCATCGGATATTAAAAAGCAATCGAATCCAGGGATAACAAATCCAGCACAGTGGTTGCTGAAATATTAAAAAATGAACTAATACTTCAGCATCTTGTGCTGAAGTTTTTCATAAAGCTCATGAAGACTAAACTATAGAATGCAGTGATAAAAACTTCAGCACATTATGTGCTGAAGTCTTTACAAATGAACTAACTTAAGCATCTTGTGCTGAAGTTTTTCATAAAGCTCATGAAGGCTAAATATAGAATCTGGTGATAAAAACTTCAGAACATTATGTGTTGAAAGTCTTTACATATGAACTAATTTACTTAAGCCTTTTTCATAAAAGCTCATGACAACTAAACTTCAGCATTTTTCACATTTACTAGCTACTTTTTATCTTTTATCATCTACTTATCTAACATTTACATTTATTGCCTGAAAATTTATGAGGCTGGAGTTAAGTTTTGTAAAATTTATATTCAGCGTGTTTCTTCGAATATGGATGAGGTGCTGGAGAATATAAGCAAGTTGTTCTATTATGCCCAATTTGTTTACATCGACTGCATTTGGTAGACTTGCATGGTACTGATTCAGTCGCTGGCATATGCCTCTTCTTTTGTCTTCTTCCTTGTAAAATCTCCGCATCCGGAGGTTTTGTGATCTCAGATTCTACATTTTGTGGAATATCCCATCATTTTTGATCTCCCACAGTATTCACATGTCCTTCATATGTTTTGAACCATGTTTCCTTTGAATACCAATTTGAGCAGTAATCATATTTTTGCAAATATCTCTTATTAATAGCAACAATTGCATGTGGACAGGCAATTCATCAAGTTGAAATTCCAAGCAGTCACGAGTTCTCCTTTTTAAGTCCACAATAAATTCGATTCCTTCACTATTTATTCTAAACAACATTGAATCAAGGTTGAACACCTAAGAAGGAATAGAAAATATTAGTGTATATAAAAAGCAGAAGTAATGCTAAAAGTTTTTCAAAAAGATCATGACTACAAAACTATAGAATACAGGACAAAACTATAATCAGAAGTGATTATGCTATAGAGAAAACATGCAGAAAGTAAATCCTGAAGTTAATACAAATACTCACAATCATTTTGCAAGCCAAGTCCATCTTCTTAGTCATCTCTTCTTCTGCCCATATTGATACTTTGTAAAAAGTTTCATTTGCTTTTTTCCTCCGTTCGTAAAACCACTCTCCCAACTTTTCTTGGATGTAATCTAACATTCTTAAAATAGGCATTTCTCTCGCTTTTAGTAACACGGAATTCATTGATTCTACAATGTTTGTTGTCAGCATATCATAACGTCGTCGTGGAAACCACGATCGAGCCCATCTTTCTAGAGGCTCTTCCATTATGTAATTGTATATTTTCTTGTCAACACTTTTGAGTTGGGACATTAACTTATTAAAATCTTCACGTTTGTATGACCTTGCAGCGCTTTGAAAAAGATTTATTACCATGGCTTTTGCATGTCTTTGCTTTAAATTTTTCTCAAAGTGATAGAGGCAGATACCATGGTGAGCTTCAGGATAAACTTTTCTAATCCCATTTGCAATCGACTGGTTTCTATCTGACAAGAAAACCAGTTCATGACGGACTTGAATTGCTTTTCTCATTTCTCCGAAGAACCAAATGTATGCCTCATTGTTTTCTGATTCTGCTACACCAAAAGATAGAGGAAATATTTGATTGTTTGCATCCTTTGATACAGCAACAAATAGAACGCCACGATATTTTGACTTTAAAAACGTTGCATCTACTGCAATAACAGGTCTACAGTAGGACCAACCAGCTATTGATGTTGCTGGAGCAAAGAACATGTAACAAAACATGTACAGTGAAATACAAAAAAACAAATCATAAGGTGTGAAGTTTAACTTCAGGCTGATGGTTGGTATTTGTTTTGCTTACCGATTCTGATCATCTCTTTTTATGCATATGTATGTTCCTGAGTTTCTATGCACCATCATGTGTAGGTATGAAGGAAGAATCTGGTAGTTATCTTCCGGTGTTCCCCATATGTAAGCAATAGCTTTTTGAATAGCACACCATGCCTTGTGATATCCACTGTCAATTCCAAATTTCTTTTTCATTTCATTTTCTACAAAAAAGCAAGTGTAACCTCTATCTTTTTGTCTCGAACATGTTCTAAAATTTGTTCACTTATAAAATTTGACGTAGCATGCTTCTGATATGATTTTCTTGCATCAACTGAGCATTTATGGTTGTTATGATATGTTGTCACCCTGAAAAGTGTGAAATTTTTTATTCTGGTAGCACGCACAATCCAACCACATTGCTCCTCAATGCATTTCAGCTCATATCTCTTTGAACATGATCTAACAGCTGTGAATTCAACCTTTTGGGTTATCTCCAAGCTGTAGAAAAATTTAGTCATATTTTCCTTGTTCTCAAAAATTGATCCTACTCTTACTTCCTCAGGCAGTGCATCATGCCTAAGTATTTTACATGGTGGAGATTCTTTCAGCTTTCCCCTCACTCTTTTTCTTGATTTCTTAGAGGTTTCAGCAATTTCATCAATTGTATCTGATGTTACTGCTATTAATTCCATATTTTCTTCATCTTCGTTGTTGCTTAAATTTTGTTGGATTGTGTGTTGGTTGTCAATTTGCATTATTAGCTGCCCTTTTTCTTCTTGCTCATTCACAAACTGGTATGAATTTATTGGAGGAGGGGGTGATTGTTGTAGCATTCTATATTCTGATGCAGATGTAATGTTAGAAAGGTGTTGCTTGTTGTCTACTACCAAAAAAATAAATTGTTTAGCAAATAAAGCAAAAAATTCACCAAAACTTTAGCAAAAAATCTCAGGTATCATGAACATCATTCAGATTCGAAAACTTACAATTTGAATTTTTGTTTGGGAGAGGAGATCTGAGAAGAGACGGAGGATCGGTGAAGTGTTTTGTGCGTGATTCAAATATGAAAAGAGACGGAGTGTTTTGTGCGTGATTCAAATATGAGAATAGACGGAGGTGCGTGATTTTTATGTTATGTTAGGGGTAGAATGGTCATATTAGTGCGGATTTTTGTCAGCTGGCTACCAAATCAATAATTTTTAAAAATAGGGTATAGGTTAAAAGGTGGTTGCTATGTAGGGCATGGTTGCAAATCGCCCATTCAGTTTGAGTCGGTTTTTTCCTAAAAAGAAACCAAACCAAACAAATCGGTTTTTCAAATATTGGAACCAAACCAACTCAATTAAGTTATTTTTTATCGATTCGGTGTGATTCGGTTTTTTTCAGTTATTCATCGGATTTTTTCTTAAATATGAGACTTACACTACCAAACGCATATTCCAACGACTACATTTTCAACGTAACACTATCAAATTCATTACTCTTTGAGAAATTTATCATTTACCAAGATATATTGATGATAATTGAATCAAATAATGATGAATAATTAAAGTACTCAATTAAAAATTGACCATTTTTAACATGAAATAAATTCTTGTACTTAGCAAAAGAAAACTACTAATCAAACTAAAATGTAAAGACAAATAATTAGATTATTATAATAGCAAAGAACTAGACTAAAAATATAAATGACTATGTACCATAAAATTTTAGAAACTAATTTTATTGTCGGTTCGGCTAGGTTTTTTTTATTTATTATTAAAACCAAAATCAAATCAAATTTAATCGGTTTTTAAAATTCAAACCAAAATCAAACCAAACCTAAAAAATATCATTTTTTCTGGTCAGTTTGGTTCGGATTTTTATAAACACCTTTACACACTATCTTTTTCCGACCCCACATATAAAATTATACTGAATCATTGTTATTGTTGCTGCTAATTATTTCAATTTCATAACTAAAAACAGCTCATAAGTTGTTGTAGCCTGTATTTTTACCCTTCAATTGTTTTGAAAAATTATTAATGTATTTAATAATCACCTGTCTAACTAGTAACCAAACAATTATCATTCCAAGAATTGAACTTGAGATTTTGAACTCCTCGACACCCAAACTCATCCATGAGGCAGGCCTAATTAATTATCGAAATTTTTACCTCCTTTAACAAAGTTATACACTCTATTTATTATAAATTAAAATTATTTTAAAAAATTATTTTTTATAGCTATATTTTGTATTTTATATCAAAATAAACATTTATGATATATACTATCATTGAGGCATGAAATACGCTATTTATATTTTTCCTCTCTAGACAGCAGAACATACCTACTTTTAAGGTGATTGTTGTTACTGTATTTATGAATACATGGGCGCGAATACATATGAATACATGCGCATACAACTGGACTGCCTTGATTTTAGACACTTTTTACTGCTGTATTCATGAATACAACATCGCGAATACATGTGAATACATGTGCGTACAACTGGAATGCCCTGATTTTAGGCCTTTTTTGTTATTGTATTCATGAATACATGACGCGAATACATGCGCATACAACTGGACTGCCTTGATTTTAGGCGATTTTTATTGTTGTATTCATGAATACAGCAGCGCTTATACATGTGAATACGTGCACTTACAGCTGGACTGCCATGATTTTAGGCACTTTTTGTTGTCGTATTCATGAATACATGACGCAATACATGTGAATACATGCACGTACATCGGGACTGCACTAATTTTTAGGCACTTTTTGCTACTGCATTCATAAATATAACAACGGGAATACAATGAATATACCACTGTCACAAGTGAATAATAGCTATAGTAAATAATTATGTATATAATAGCTATAAAAAATTAATAACCACTAAACAATAATAATTTCTAAAAATTCCTCTTAATTATCGAATTAATATATATTATGATTTGGAAGTAGGCCCAATGGTTTGGGCTTGATAAGCTTCTTCCTTTAGGATTTAGTCCGAATTGTATAGATTATATTCCCCCCTCTTATACACCCGTTCATCACTTTGTTCTCAACTCTTTTCGTCTCCTGGACGAGACAAAATACAAAGAAGAAAAAGAATTGTTTATAGAAGGCGCGAATCAATAAGATTAACAAAAATTAATACCTCTAGAGTATTTGTTTTGAGACTATGTTTTGTGCATTGATAGGTAATGTAGCATGACTGAAAATTTTGAGGTATATGAGCATTCTTGAACAGAAGGGGAGCCTTAGCGTAACTGGTAAAATTGTTGTCATATGATCAGAAAGTCACGAGTTCAAGCCGTGGAACAACCTCTAACAAAAATATAAGATCGACTGCATACAATAGACCCTCGTAGTCTGATCCTTCTCCGAACACTACGTATAGCGAGAGCTTAGTACACCGGACTGTCCATTCGTAAGCATTTTTGAACAGAATGATCATTGTGTAGTATCCTTAGTCATTACTCTACCAACTGTTCCATAATAATTCATTTACAACATGAGAGCTTCACTTTCAAGTCTATAGTTATCATTATGTTTGGATGTTGGTAGTTGTGACATGCAAATTTTGACAAATCCTAAACCTTTTTTCTTCTTCTTCTTCTTCTTCTTCTTTTTTTTTTTTTTTTTTTTTTTTTTTGTGTGTGTGTGTTTTCTTAAACTTTTTATATTTACCTTTGGTGTTGAAGAAAACCGTGAAATCTAATTACAAAATTTTCTACCTCTTTATCAACAGAGTATGTGCATTTCACGTTTTTAAAAAAAATTGTGTCAGTTCTATTAATTATTATTGAAAAAAATATATTGTATAGCCGCTCTCGAAATAATAGTCGAAAAAATATTTTTTAAATATATTATGTACGTTATATACAAAAACTTATACAAAATTTGTACACCTGTTCGGCTACTGAATGTAAATAGTTTCTGGCTCGGGCTAAAAGTGATAATACCCCTTAATTATTCTTGAAATCTATTAATTCAACAAATAACCTATTTGGCCAAGCTTCTTTTTGGTCAAAAGTATTTTTTTTCAAAATTAAGGAGTTTGACCAAGCTTTTAGAAGGAGAAAAATGATTTTGCATAGAAGCAGAGTAGTTTTTGAGAAGCAGAAAAAATTAGTTTTTCTCCAAAATATTTTTTGATGAGCACTTTTAAGAAAAAATACTCTTTTTTTTTCCTCAAAAGCTTGATCAAATATTAATTGATGCTCAAAAATACTTTTCAAATTAACGAGCCAAACCCAAACTATTTTTGAAAAGTAATTTTAAGAAAAATACTTTTCAAAATAAAGTTGATTTAAGAAAATTGGTCAAATAAGCTAAAATTGCAAAAGTTTATTATGTAATTATACTTAATTTATCTTTTAGCTTCCTAATTCTCTTATGATTACTCTTCCCAAGAAAAAACAACGGTTTATTTATGTTTGTTGTTTATTTCGCATTCAAAATATTTTAATTAGTCCATACCAACTTCTTGTACAATTCAAATTCAAACGAATAAATTAGTGAAATACCACCATACCAAGTGTACAAATCCTAGCACTTAATGACAAATACTTACTACTGCAATTTAAAACCCTTTTTTTTTCTTCCTTTTTTTCGTGTCTGTTACTTCTTCCTTTTTATCTTTTCTGAACCGAGGGTTTACCGTAAATAGTCTTTTTATTTTTTCAAGATAGGTATAAAGTCTGCATACGCACGATCCTTTTCATACTACACTTATGAAATTACACTAAATTTATTTATTGTAGTTATTTCCTCTCTGAAACATAAATAAACATATTTATTGGTGCCAGTTATTTCCATCCTTCAGTATATTGAGTCAGAAATTCCTGCAAACATGCTCTAAAAACAAACCAATGAATAGCATCTTGCATTTATTTAATATTTATTAATTATTAAAGTATATATTTGTGACAGGTAGTATTAAAGATTCCAAGAACATGACATTACTGATTAGGTTGGTTGTGAATTACGATGTTGTAAGCACACATCTTGCTAGTATCTACCAAGATTTGTTTGTTTTCTCTTGCTGAAATCATATTAGGCATATAAACTATGTTATAAAAAAAAATTGTCATTTTTGTACTACTAGTAACATGGACCAAACTCTCCCCCCCCCCCAAAAAAAAATTCTCAAAAAGACAAGAAGTTCAGTCTACAATTATGAACATTAAAGAACTAAATATATTTTATTTTATAGCAGCAATGTAAGGACAAACTTGTTCGTACCTCGATCATTTTACTGATTACCTATCGCGTCTCATCAGCACAAATTTTGAATAATTCTATCCACCCACACTTATAGCATGTTTGGTCAAGCTTCTCAAGAGGCCAAATGTATTTTTTTTCTTTCCAAAAACACTTTTTTTTATCTAACTTGAGGTGTTTGGCCAAGCTTTTTTTGGGTGGGGAGAGGGGGAGGGGGAGGGGGAGAAGTGTTTTTGAGAAAAAGCAGAAGCAGAAAAAAATGGTTTCTTTCCAAAAGCAGAAGCAGAAGCAGTTTTGACTTTTTTCTTACCAAGAATACATTTAACAAAATATAGTATATACCAGAATAATTGTTAAACCTAATACTTATGATATTAATATATAAATATTTCTTATTATTTTTAGGATAGTTTTCTAATATATAGTGACTTTAGAGGTGAATATTTTTATATTTTGTTGAATGATTTTTAATATATTTAATTTATATTACAAGAATTAAGTACTTTTAAATTTTATTTTCATATTTTACTTAAGTAAAATGAAAAGATTTAATTATTGCATGTAATAACAAATTTCTGAGATTATTTATTTACTTATAATATTAACTATTAAGTAAATCTATTCATGTCCGTACTTCATAATTTGATACTTAAATTTTATTTTCATATTTTACTTAAGTAAAATGAAAAGATTTAATTATTGCATGTAATAACAAATTTTTGGGATTATTTATTTACTTAAAATATTAACTAATAAGTAAATTTATTCATGTCTGTATTTATAATTTGATACTTAAAAGCACTTTTTGAAAAGCTTGGTCAAACACAAATTATTGGGGCGATTTGCAATTATGCCCTGCATAGCAGCCACCTTTTAACCTATACCCTATTTTTAAAAATTATTGATTTGGTAGCCAGCTGACAAAAAATCCTCACTAATATGACCATTCTACCCCTGACATAACATATAAAAATCACGCACCTCCGTCTCTTCTCATATTTTAATCACGCACAAAACACTTCACCGATCCTCCATCTCTTCTCAGATCTCCTCTCCCAAACAAAAATTCAAATTGTAAGTTTTCGAATCTGACTGATGTTCATGATACCTGAGATTTTTTGCTAAAGTTTTGGTGAATTTTTTGCTTTATTTGCTAAACAATTTGTTTTTTTACTAAACTTCAGCACTAATAATATGCTTAAGTTATGTACTGTGTTCTATAATTTTTTGATGAGTTTTTTCAAAAACTTTTTCTTTAATTAAGGTATTTTTTGACTTTATAGAAAAAAAAGCGCAGAAAAACATTTTCTAATGTGCTGAAAAACTGAATGTGCTGAAGTTTTTCTCCTGGATACAATAGTTTTCTAATGAGATTTATAAAAAACTTCAGCATATAGTTCATTTTCTAATACTTCAACACTAAATGTGCTGAAGTTTTTCTCCCTAATACAATAGATTGGTCATGAAAAACCTCAGCACAAATATGTTGAAGTATTTTAGTTCATTTTCTAATACTTCACCACTGGATGTGATGAAGTTTTTCTCCTTGATACAATAGATTTGTCATGAAAAACCTCAGCACAAATATGCTGAAGTTTTTTAGTTCGTTTTCTAATACTTCAGCACTGAATGTGCTGAAGTTTTTCTCCTTGATACAATAGATTTGTCATGAAAAACCTCAGCACAAATATGCTGAAGTTTTTTAGTTCGTTTTCTAATACTTCAGCACTGAATGTGCTGAAGTTTTTCTCCTGGATATAATTGATTTGTCATGAAAAACCTCAGCACA
>MDKI01068773.1:0-22205 GCA_005239505.1 Nicotiana paniculata
ATATATATATATATATATATATATATATATATATATATATATATATATATATATACTTACGTTCCTATCGGTTTCGTTTTGATAATATTAAGGAAGTTGTGAGATATGCAGTCTAACTGTTTCGTAATTGTTGAGGTTCATGTGGTTGTTGGGTTTCATTGAGTTATTTCCAATTGTTGTTGTAAGTGTGTTAAAAATGTTGGTTGTTCTCTTGAGTTTATCATAGTATATAAAGACGGAGCTGGATTGACAGCGTTACAGTGTTTACTTATATTCTGGTTGGTTTTATTGTGAAATGATATTGGTTAAAGCTTATGAGCTATATGATTTTTTGTTTGAAATTGTGGAAATAACAGTATTGTGGAAGGCTTGGCCTGAATTGTGCAATTTTTTTATGAATAAATTGATATGATATGTCTGGTGGGAGAGGGTTGAACGCTGCAACAAGGAGTGATAAGGGTGGACAGGTGGGATCGGGTTGCATGCCGCAACAAGAGCAATAAGAGTGATATATTTACGGAGGACAGTGGGAGCGGGTTGCGCGCCGCAACAAGGAGCGATAAGGGAGGCCATTTTTTTTTTACTGATTTTCAAAGAAAATAAAGATTTGAAAAGCTAAATGTTTATTTTTACTGTTTTGTTTTCTTGAAAAATAAAGATTTGAAACTTTCTATTTTATATCACTATTTTCATATTTTGGCACTATTTTTATTCAAAGATAAAGTTTGAAAACTTGGAAATTATTGAGGATTGGTTATAGTTGAGGCTTGAAAGAGGCGGTTGTGTTACTTTATTATTGTTGCAGTATTTGAATTGATGTGTGTATATTTTCTTCCTGTTTTACAATTATTGCCTCAGATATATTTTCTTGTTCATGTAGAATTGTTTTATTATGTTATCGTATATATATTAATATCACAGGTTTATTGTTAAAGCCCCGCCTTAGCCTCATCAGTACTTCGCCGAGGTTAGGCTCCGCACTTACTCAGTACATGGGGTCGGTTGTACTGATACTACACTCTGCACTCTTTTGTGCAGATCCGGGTACTAGCCAGCAGTAGAGATTTTTAGAGCAGCCATCTATTTATTCGGAGACACGAGGTATATCTGCCGGCGTTCGCAGATCCCGAGAGTCTTCTCCTATTTTTATAAAAATTATTTAGTATATTCAGAACAATTACACCATTTCTTTCGGTCATTACTTGTAGTATTCTTTAGTAGTTCATGGATTGTGACACCAGACCCTGGAGTAGTCTTAGAGTCGTTTACAAAAATTAGTTCGTGCTCCGTTTTATTTAAATGGTTATTATTATTATTTTATTGTTGTTGGGAATTATTTTAATTAAGTTCCGTTGGAAGTTATTTATTTGTTCTTAAGTAATAAATTAAGGAAATAAATTATTCGAGTTCTAACATTGGCTTGCCTAGCAAGTGTTGTGTTATGCGCCATCACGATCGCTGAGGTTGGGAATTTGGGTCGTGATATTTTATGAATTTAGACTCGGTTCTAGGATTATTAGCCATAAAAAGATTAATGTTAACTACCTATATTTGCGTGCACATTTCGGGCATGAAACCGGAAAGGTTTTATGTGAAAATATAAGAAATAATAATTTTTAGAATTAAAATTTTGATTTTAGTTGACTTGAGTCAACATTTTGAGTAAACAAACTTGGATTTGTATTTCGACGATCCCGAGAGGTCCGTAATAAAATATGGGACTTAGGCGTATGCCCGAAATTGAATTCCGAGGTCCCAAGCTTTAGAAATCAATTTTGAAAGAAATTATTTTGCTGAATTATTAATGAAACAACAAAATGAATTAACATTTGAAACCGTTGGTATCGGGCCCGTATTTTGGTTCCGAAGCTCGATACAGGTTTGTTATGATATTTAAGCCTTGTCTGCAAAATTTGGTGAGAATCAGAATTTATTTGACGTGATTCGGACGTCCGGTTGATAAATAGTGAACTTTAAGTGTTCTTGAGAAAAATAATGAGTTTTGAGGTTTAGTTCATAGTATTACATGTTATTTTCATGATTTGATCACACGAGTAAGTCTGTATTATTCTTTTAGACTTGCGTGCATGTTTGGTTTAGAGCCCCTAGGACTTGGGTGAGTTTCAAATAGGTTTGAGTTGTGTTGCGCTCGTTCTTTCTTATGCTTCTATGTCGTTTCTTCAAGCATAAATGATATCATATTGAAAACATGAGCTCTGATTTCTGTTTTTGAATGAATTATTAGATCCCTATCGTAATTACATACCCGTAGCAAAAAGAATCATTGAATTTGGACATCGTATGAGGATTTTATGGTCGTTTTACTAAGGTTGCCAGATTTTTAGGTTAATTACGAAATTGCCACTGACAGCGTATTAAAAATATGCAGTATTTGCAAATATTAAAACCTACATATCTCCTTCATTATGAGGTCAAATTGAGTGATTAAAAAGCCTAACTTGTCTAAACTTTCACAAGGAATCCAGTGGAGATATAAAAATAGAGTTTCGGGATCGTTTGGCATGATAAACGAGGCAGAACAGCTGACAGAAAAATATATATAAAACGGGCAGACTTCCTCTTCTTCAAATTTTCGAACTCCATAGCCCTAGGAACGAATTTCTTCACCAAATATCATCCTCAATTCATAGGTAATCAATTCTAAATTTTACCCTTTCAATTACTCTTTGTTTTTCATCACTTTTAAATCAAAAACTAAGAATTTTCATGGTAAAAATTGAGGGTTTGGGTAGAATTAGGAAATTTTGTAAAAATCGAATCTTTACCTCGAATTGAGGTTGGGTTTCGAAACTAATTGTATATTTGGGTTCGTGGGTGAATGGGTAAACGTAATTTGGTCTGAACCCCGAGTTTAGGCCAAGCGGGACCAGGGTCGGGTTTTCATTTTTTTTTAGAAAACTGAGGAAAAATTAAAATTTTCAATAAAGTCAATTCCTTAACCTTAATTAATGATATTAAGTTAATTATGATTAGATTCGAGCAAGTTAGAGCAAGATTCGAAAGGAAAAGCTATAATTGAGTAGTGAGTGGCATGCGAAATTGAGGTAAGTGCTTGGTTTAACCTTCACTTGAGGGAATAGGAATCCCCACTTATTTGCTATGTGAATTGCATGTGTCTGGTGTATAAGTGAGGTGACGAGTATCTATGCACCACCAAATGGTCTGTTAAACATGATCCCTTTGCCGTTTCCAATTTGATTGATTCTGTCTTAATTGTTCTATGTTCATTATTATTTCTATGAATACTAGGCCTTATTACCTTGCTGTTAAATATAATTTGGTTATTTTGGAAGAGTATTGGTTGCGTATGTTTTTCCCTTGTGGTACAGAAAGATTGAGCAGTTTGGCACTATTCTTGGAAAAATATTTATATATTCATGTTGGTTTCATTTTTGATAATATTGAGGAAGTTGTGAGAAATGCAGTTTAATTGTTTCGTGATTGTTGAGGTTCACGTGATTATTTGGTTTCAATTGATTATTTCCAGTTGTTGTTGTAAGTGTGTTAAAAGTGTTGGATGTTCTCTTGTTTCTATCATGGTACATAAAGACTGAGTTGGGTTGTCAGTGTTACGGGGTTTACATATATTTTGGCGGATTTTATTATGGAATGACATTGGTTAAAGCTTACGAGCTATATTGTCTTCTGTTTACAATTGTTGAAACAAAAATATTGTGAAAGGCTTGGCCTGAATTGTGAAATTTATGAATAAATTGATATGAGATGTCTGGTGGGAGCGGGTTGCACGCCGCAACAAGGAGTGATAAGGGTGGACAAGTGAGATCGGGTTGCATGCCACAACATGAGTAATAAGGGTGATATATTTAAGGAGGAGCAATAAGGGTGGACAGGTGGGAGCGGGTTGCACGCCGCAACAAGGAGCAATAAGGGAGGACATTTATATTCTTACCGAATTTCAAAGAAAATAAAGATTTGAAAGGCTTAAATGTTTATTTTACTATTCTTCATATTTTCGGCACTACTATTATTTAAAGTTAAAGTTTGGAAACTTAGAAATTATTTGAGAATTGGTTATAGATGAGGCTTGGAAAAGGAGGCTGAGTTATTTTATTGTTGTTGTAGTACTTAATTATTTGTTTAGATTTCCTTCTTGCTTTATATATTATTGTCACAGGTTATATTGCTAAAGCCCCACCATAGCCTCGCCACTATTTCGCAAAGGTTAGGCTCGGCACTTACTCAGTATATGGGGTTGGTTGTACTGATACTACACTCTGCACTCTTTTGTGCAGATCCAGGTACCGGCCAGCAATAGGGATATTTAGAGTAGCTATTTATAGTTCGAAGACACGAGGTATATTTGTCGGCGTTCGCAGATCTCGAGAGTCTTCTCTTAGTTCGTAGAGACTGTTTTTATATTTTCCAAAACAGTTATATTATTTCTTTCAGCCTATTATTTGTAGTATTCTTTAGTAGTTCGTGAATTGTGACACCAGACCCTGGGGTAGTTCTAGGTTTATTTATATAATTAGTTTGTGGCTCGGTTTAATTGATTGTTTATTATTTTATATTTAGAATTGAAAGCCATTAGATCAAGTTTAATTTAAAATTATTTTATCTTGTTTAAATGATTAAACAGAAGTAGTTGAGTGAAGTCTAACATTGGATTGCCTAGCAAGTGAGTTGTTATGCACCATCACGATCCCTAAGGTTGGGAATTTGGGTTGTGACAAGTTGGTATCAGAGCACTAGGTTGCTTAGGTCTCACAATTCACGAACAAGCTTAGTAGAGTATGAAGGATCGGTACGGAGACGTCTGTAGTTATCTCTCAGAGGCTATGAAGTTAGGAACAATTTCACTTCTACTCTACTCTATTGTGCGAATTTATTCTACCATTGATGATTGAACTTGTCTATTCTTGTCCTCTCACAAATCTCGATAACACGCAAAATGTCTACAACTGGACAAGAGGTGAAGCCCAATGACAGTTATGATTAGGGGAAGAGACAGAAGCGGAGCTTAGTCTAAAGCTCGAACATCAGCACCTATTGTACAGTCTCAAATGGATATAAACGCGGAGGTTCTAGCTCAGTTGGTACATGTTGGACTAATTCAGATCCCAAAAAGATTTATAGTTACTCCAGTATTGTATAACAAGGGAATAGTTGAAAGCATCAGGGTTGATTTATATGAGTTGTGAAGTTTAACATTGTGGACTATCAGGCATTGTGACCTATGACTTCGTGCCAAGTGGGGAAGTCCACTGTCAAGGAATAGATTGTGGGGTCATGTGTTATATCGTTTTTGTCTTGGAATGTATAAGGCCTGAGATTTTGCAAGAGCTAAAGTTGGGACTTGCGATATGTCTGCCTCCTTAATAACCATAGACCTCAGTACCAAAGGAGTTATATAGACAACTTTAAATCTACAGAAGGTCTACTCAGCGTGGAAGTCACGGTTGCGGATTTTGGGGTGCTCTAGAGAGAGTATAGTGGTTGACAAGCTTCTAGACTATATGGTTCGTGCCAAGGTTTATTTGTATAGAGCTCTATCTTTGGGGTCATTGTGCATCAATAAGGATAAGAGTTACCCCAATGAATAACGAAGGGTAAATGAATAAGTGGGGTAGCTCATCGGTGTTGAGTCTACATGGTAAAGGAGAAACTGGTCGCCGGTGGTCGAAGCAAGCCTACAAAGAGGACGACTAGTCATTGCAACACCAACTATTTGACTCAATTCTCATAATGCTTTTGAAAGAATTTGTTTCTCGAACTTTCCATTTTGCGTGGCACTTAGGGTTGAACGATTGTGTCAGATCACCATGACAATGTCAGAACATGCCATCAGGTTCGATAAGTTAGCATGTCATACTCCTACTTTGGTTCATATAGCTAGAGAGTAAGTCTACAGATTCATTAAAGGACTCAAATATGATTTTAAAATTTTTGTACGACTCAGGGCAGGTTGATACTTCATTTCGGCTAGTGATAGAAATTGTCCTAGACTTGGGAGAGTCCTATTTCATCAGAACACTCAGGCTACGTGCCCCATTGCAGTTACAACTCAACTATTTGACCAGCTAGGGAAAAAGAAGTCGGAATGTCGAAAGTGGAGGTTAGATTCCTAGAGGTGGAGACCCAGCCTATTGATATATTTTCTATAGTATGGTTGAGGTCGTTACATTAAATGGTGTCATTACAAGAAGAATCTCTAATTATTATACAGTGATGATTTCCTGAACTTAATATGGTTATGCGTATCTAATAAAATTCTTCTAATATGCTCCACTCTCGGGTGAACTTCGTAACTCAAAATCTACTTATATGAATACTTGTATTGAGAAACTCTATGGAGATAGCTATGTTTATCATTAGGTGTTGTAGTTTTGTTTAACGAAAAATATTTAAAAGAAGAAAAATGGAAAGTTTTGATTGGCACGATATGCCTGCTACTTGTGATTCAGAATTGAGGGAGAGATCCTTGCATTTTTAATATGATTTGAGATGTTTAAATCGGGCTACGAGCCGCGGTGGAAGTTATGTAAGGACGAGGTCCTTATGATGGAAATTCTCCCTTGTGAATTAAACTTTTACTATAGTACTAGTAGGGAGTCATGCTTGTTAGGCTTATTCAATAATTTATGTATAAAATAATGATGATAATCATAATAATAAATGAATAAATAATAATAAAAATAATACTAATAATAAGTAAATAAATAGATAGATAAATTAATTAATTAATTAATTAACTGTGCATAATTTGCCAAATCCGTGTTATAATTATTGAGCTTTGGCCTACGAGGTATGTGCACGCCCGTGTGGCGTTAAATGAGACACATTATTCGGGTATATAATTATGAGGTCTTCATGAATCACATCTCGTTATCATTATTGTGAAGGGTAGAAAGGGGATTATTGTTACGTGAAGTTATTGGGTGATTATGTTATTGATTATGAACAACTATTAAGATCATATTGAGCCGAAAGGGTGTTCCATTCAAATGGTCAGACGAGTGTGGGTGGAACTTTCAAAAGCTCAAGATGGATTCGACTACGACGCCAGTGTTGGTGGCGCCCACAGGTTTAGGATTGTGCACTGTGTATTGTAGTGCATCTCGTATTGGATTAGGTACAATATTAATGCATGATGGCAATGTGATTGCATATGCCTCTCGGCAGCTGAAGGTCCATGAGAAGAATTACCATGTTCATGACTTAGAGTTGGCAGCTATTGTTCATGCATGGAAAATTTGGAGGCACTATCGTTATGGCGTGCCGTGTGAGGTTTTTACTGACCATTGCAGCCTCTAGTACTTATTCAAGCAGAAAGATCTAAATTTGAGGTAGCGGAGATAGTTAGAGTTACTGAAGGATTATGATGTCACCATATTATATCACCTACAGAAGGTCAATGTGGTGGCCGATGCATTGAGTAGAAAGACGGTGAGTATAGGCGGCCTTGCGTATATTCCAATTGGTGAGAGACTGTTGTATTCAGACATTCAGACGTTGGCTAATCAGTTCGTGAGGTTGGATATTTCGCCTAGCAGTGTTCTAGCTTGTACAGTCGCTCGGTCTTCTCTAATTGAGTGTATCCGGGAGCGACAGGATGATGACCCGCATTTGATGGTCCTTAGGGACACAGTTCGACACGGTGGTGCCAAGCAGGTTACAGTTGAAGATGATGGTGTTTTGAGGATGCAGGGTCGGTTATGTGTGTCTAATGTTGATGGCCTTCGTGAGTTGATCCTTGAGGAGGCTCACAGTTCTAAGCATTCGACTCACCCCGGTGCAGCCAAAATGTACCAAGACTTGAGGCAACATTATTGGTGGAGAAGGATGAAAAAGGACATTGTTGCGTATGTGGCTCGTTCCTTAAATTGTCAGCAGGTAAAGTATGAGCATCAGAGACCCGGTGGTTTGCTTCAGCAGATAGAGATTCCTAAGTAGAAGTGGGAGCGTATCACTATGGACTTCGTTGTTGGGCTCCCACGGACTCAGAGGAAATTTGATGCGGTTTGGGTTATTGTGGATAGGCTCACTAAATCAGCACATTTCATTCCTGTGGCAAGTACTTATACTTTAGAGCGGTTAGCAGAGCTATATATTCGGGAGATAGTTCGCCTTCATGGTGTGCCCGTGTCTATCATTTCTGATCAGGGTACGCATTTTACTTCGCACTTTTGGAGAGAAGTTCAACATGAGTTGGGTACCCGAGTAGAGTTGAGTACAACATTTCACCCTAAGATTGACGGGCAGTCCGAGCGTATCATTCAGATATTGGAGGATATGCTCCACGCTTGTGTTATTGACTTTGGAGGTTCGTGAGATTAGTTATTGCCGTTAGCGGAGTTTGATTATAATAATAGTTATCAGTCGAGTATTCAGATGGCTCATTATGAGGCGTTATATGGTAGACGGTGCAGATCGCCAGTTGGATTGTTTGAGCCAGGAGAGGCTCGGTTGTTTGGTACAGACTTAGTTCAGGAGGCCTTAGATAAGGTCAAGATTATTCAAGAGAGACTTCGTGCAGCTCAGTCTAGGCAAAAAAGTTATTCCGATCGTAAGGTTCGTGATGTGGCACATAGTTGGAGAGAGAGTATTGCTTCGCGTTTCGCCCATGAAGGGTGTTATGAGGTTCGGAAAGAAGGGTAAGTTGAGCCCTTGGTATATCGGGCCATTTGAGATTCTTGATAGAGTGAGGGAGGTAGCTTATAGACTTGCATTGCCTCCAGGGTTATCCTCAGTTCATCCGGTAATCCGCGTGTCTATGCGCCGGAAATATCATGGTGACCCGTCCCACGTGTTAGATTTTGGCTCTGTCCAATTGGACAAAGACTTGACTTTTGAGGAGGAGCTGGTAGCCATTTTAGACCGGCAGGTTCGTCAGTTGAGGTCTAAGAGTTATCCTTCAGTTCGAGTGCAGTGGAGAGGCCAGCCCTTTGAGGCAGCTACTTGGGAGTCTGAGTCGGACATGCAGAGTAAATATCACACTTTTTTGCAAATTCAGTTAATCTTTTATGTTCGTTCAAGGACGAACGTTTGCTTTAGAGGTGGAGATTGTGATGACGGAAGGGGTCATTTTATGAATTTAGACTCCGTTCTAGGGTTATTAGCCATAAAAAAGATTAACTTTAACTACCTCGATTTGCATGCACAGTCCGGGCATGAAACCGGAAAGCTTTTATGTGAAAATATAAGAAATAATAATTTTTAGAATTAAAAATTTGGTTTTAGTTGACTTGAGTCAACATTTTGAGTAAACAGACTCGGGTCTGTGTTTTGTCAATCCCGAGAGGTCCGCAATAAAATATGGGACTTGGGCGTATGCCCGGAATTGAATTCCGAGGTCCCAAGCCTTAGAAATCAATTTTGAAAGAAATTGTTTTGCTGAATTATTAGTGAAACAACAAAATGAATTAACATTCTAAACCGTTGGTATCGGGCCCGTATTTTGGTTCCGGAGCTCGATACAGGTTAGTTATGATATTTAAGCATTGTCTGCGAAATTTGGTGAGAGTCGAAATTTATTTGACGTGATTCAGACATCTGGTTGATAAATAGTGAACTTTAAGCGTTCTTGAGAAAAATAATGAGTTTTGAGATTTAATTCATAGTATTACATGTTATTTTCATGATTTGATCGCACGAGCAAGTCCGCATGATGCTTTAAGACTTGCGTGCATGTTTGGTTTAGAGCCCCGAGGGCTCGGGTGAGTTTCAAATAGGTTTGGATTGTGTTGCGCTCGTTCTTTCTTATGCTTTGACGCGTTTCGTCAAGCATAAATGATATCATATTGAACAAATGAGCTCCGATTTCTTTTTGAATGACGTATTAGATTCGTATCATAATTACAGACCCGCAGCAAAAAGAATCATCGAATTTAGACATCGTATGAGGATTTTATGGTCACTTTACTAAGGTTGCCAGATTTTTCAGGTTAATTACGAAATTGCCACTGACAGCGTATTAAAAATCTGCAGTATTTGCAAATATTAAAACCTACATATCTCCTTCATTATAAGGTCAAATTGAGTGATTTTTAAAAAAAATCCTAAATTGACTAAAATTTCACAAGGAATCTATTGGAGATATAAAAATCGAGTTTCGGGATCGTTTGGCATGATAAACGAGGCAGAATAGCTGGCAGAAAAAAAAATATAAAACGGGCAGACTTCTTCTTCTTCAAATTTTCGAACCCCGCAGCCCTAGGAACGAATTTCTTCACCAAATATCATCCTCAAGTCATAGGTAATCAATTCTAAATTTTACTCTCTCAGTTACTCATTTTTTCATCACTTTTAAATTAAAAATTAAGAATTTTTATGGTAAAAATTGAGGGTTTGGGTAGAATTAGAGAATTTTGTAAAAATCGAATCTTTACCTCGAATTTAGGTCGTATTTCGGAACTAATTGTATATTTGAGTTCGTGGATGAAGGGGTAAACGTAATTTGGTCCGAACCCCGAGTTTAGGCCAAGCGGGCCCGGGGTCGGGTTTTTACTTTTTTTTTAGAAAACTGAGGAAAAATTATAATTTTCAATAAAGTCAATTCCTTAGCCTTAATTAATGATATTAAGTTAATTATGATTAGATTCGAGCAAGTTAGAGCAAGATTCTAAAAGAAAAGCTATAATTGAGTAGTGAGTGACCTGCGAAATTGAGGTAAGTGTTTGGTTTAACCTTGACGTGAGGGAATAGGAATCCCCACTTATTTTCTATGTGAATTGCATGTGTGTGGTGTATAGGTGAGGTAACAAGTATCTATGCACCACCAAATTATCTGTTAAACATGATCCCTTCCTCGTTTCCAATTTGATTGATTCTTGTCTTAATTGTTCTATGTTCATTGTTGTTTCTATGACTACTAGGCCTTATTACCTTACTGTTAAATATTATTTGGTTATTTTGGAAGAGTAATGGTTGAGTATTTGTTTCCCTTGTGGTACAGAAAAGTTGAGCAGTTTGGCACTATTCTTGGAAATATATTTATATATTCATGTTGGTTTCAGTTTTGATAATATTGAGAAAATTGTGAGAAATGCAGTTTAATTGTTTCGTGAGTGTTGAGATTCACGTGGTTATTTGGTTTCATTTGATTCTTTCCAGTTGTTGTTGTAAGTGTGTTAAAAGTGTTGGTTGTTCTCTTGATTCTATCATGGTACATAAAGACTGAGTTGGATTGACAGTCTTACGGGGGTTACATATATTCTGGCGGATTTTATTGTGGAATGATATTGGTTAAAGCTTACGAGCTATACTGTTTTCTGTTTGCAATTTTTGAAACAAAAATATGTGAAATTTATGAATAAATTGATATGAGATGTCTGGTGGGAGCGGGTTGCACGCCGCAACAGAAGTAATACAGGTGATATATTTAGGGGGGAGCAATAAGGGTGGACAGGTGGGAGTGGGTTGCACGCCGCAACAAGGATCAATAAGGGAGGACATTTATATTTTTACCGAATTTCAAAGAAAATAATGATTTGAAAGGCTTAAATGTTTATTTTACTATTCTTCATATTTTCGGCGCCACTATTATTTAAAGTTAAAGTTTGAAAACTTGGAAATTATTTGAGAATTGGTTATAGTTGAGGCCTGGATAAGGCGGCTGAGATATTTTATTGGTTTTGCAGTACTTAATTATTTTTTTAGATTTTCTTCTTGCTTTATATATTATTGCCACAGGTTATATTGTTAAAGCCCCGTCGTAGCCTCATCACTACTTCGTCGAGGTTAGGCTCGGCACTTACTCAGTACATGGGGTCGGTTGTACTGATACTACACTCTGCACTCTTTTGTGCAGATCCAGGTACCGGCCAGCAGTAGGGATTTTTAGAGCAACTATTTATTGTTCAAAGACACGAGGTATATCTACCGGCGTTCGAAGATCCCGAGAGTCTTCTCTTAGTTCGTAGAGACTGTTTTTATATTTTCCAAAACAGTTATATTATTTCTTTCAGCCCATTATTTGTAGTATTCTTTAGTAGTTCGTGAATTGTGACACCAGACCCTGGAGTAGTTCTAGGTTTATTTATGTAATTAGTTCATGGCTCAGTTTAATTGATTGTTTATTATTTTATATTTGAAATTATTTATTGAAAGCCATTAGATCAAGTTTAATTTAAAATTATTTTGTCCTGTTTAAATGATTAATTAACTGAAATAGTTGAGCGAACTCTAACATTGGCTTGCCAAGAATGTGTGGTGTTAGGCACCATCATGATCCCTAAGGTTGGAAATTTGGGTTGTGACAGTGGAAGTTCAAAAATTAAGGACACTTGGTCCTGAAATTAGAGTTGCAAATTCAAAAATTAAGGATAGGTAGTCCTTAGTTTACAGTTACAAGTTCAAAAGTTAAGGACACTTGGTCCTGAACTTAGACTTACAAGCTCACAAATTAAAGGACAATTAGTCCTTAACTTAGAGTTACAAGCTCAAAAATTTAGGACAATTAGTCATGAAGTTAGACTTGGAAGCTCAATACACTTAGTCCTAAATTTAAAATTACAAGTTCAAGACATGAATGTAAGCAATTAAGAAATAATGAATACATTTACAGACTTATACTTTTTTGCGACCTTTCCTTTTCTCCTTGCCCAACCACCCAATTAATTTCTTCAATAAGTTTTCATCATCTTTGGCATAATGAAAAATACATGTAGGAGTATATTTTGATTTTATCCAGCCCGTATACTCGAGAGTATTTTCATTGTGCGCCATCGATGTTCCTCTTTTTCTTTTCTGTTCAAAAGGAGATTTCAGTTTCCAACTAAGCTTCTTATTCCTTTTCCCTCTACCAAGCTCTTCTTCAATATTTCTTTCAACTTCCATAGACAAACCCTCATCACTGCTCATTTGTGTAGTCGGAGGAGTAGGAGTAAGAATACCAAATGATGGACCATCAAAACCAATACTATCTCTCTTCATTTTCCTAGTATATTGGTTAACGGCTTCATCTTTGTTTTGCTCTTCAAGCAATACTACATATATATTAGTTGGCTGCAAGTCGTCAATTCTAGGACAAATTTTCAATTGAAGAGACAAAAACTAAGGACATAATTTTTGATATGTCTTGACAATTTGAAATATGAATACAATATTAAGGACATAATCAATACCTGTGTTGGCCATGCTGCCTTCTTGTATTTCTTCAACAGACAAAGGAGCTGACAAATTCGTTGCATTTTCTTTATCTTGCAACTGTTCTCCATGTTCTTCGATTGCAAGTTCACAAGATTCTGCAAAATATTGACAAGAGCTAACACAATTAGTACTAATTACTAATCTTTTATTAAAACAAACAAGTATAAGATGAAAAAAACTTTGTCTAACCTTTTGCAACTGTGTTAAATCATTATCTTGACTAGCATTTTTTGGCTTCCAATATTGTTTGTAAGAGAGAGAGGTGTAGAGATATCATATGTTCCTTCTATACATTTGCAAACAATCTCACGTATGCTTGTTCCTTGGGTATTTTCTATGTCTTGAGATTTTCCTCCACTTTTCTCTTTTGAAATTTCATCATCTTGATAGTCCATTCCACCTTCTTTCCTTGCAGCTTCAAAAGATTCTGCAACATTTCCAATTAATGTTTGTTACTAATAGTTTACTAATACAAACATTCTATATATCATGAAAATTCTATCTAACCTTGATTGACATCATTTTGATTTCCAAATTTCTCTTTAAGTGAGAGAGGTGTAGATAGATCATATATTCCTTCAACACATTTGCATATAATCTCACTTATACTTGTTCCCAATGGATTTTCTAAATGCTGAGATTGCACTCCAGATTTACAAATTATTTCTGTTACACTTGTCTCTTTTGGATTTTCCTGGTCTTGACATTGCACTCCATCTTGAACTTCCACTCCATCAAAATATTCTACACACATTGTTCCTTAAGGACACAATCAATACCTGTGTTGGCCACACTGCCTTCTTGTATTTCTTCAACAGACAATGTAGCTGACATATTGGTTGAATTTTATTTATCTTGCAATTGTTTTCCATGTTCTTCGATTGCAAGTTCACAAGATTCTGTAAAATATTTATAAGAACTAACACAATTAGTACTTATTACTAATCTTTGATGAAAACAAACATGTATAAGATGAAAAAAACTCCGTCTAACCTTTTGCAACTGTCAAGATCATGCTAGTTAAATCATTATCTTGACTAGCATTTTTTTGACTTCCAATATTATCTGTAAGAGAGAGAGGTATAGAGATATCATATGTTCCTTCTATACATTTGCAAACAATCTCACTTATGCTTGTTCCTTGGGTATTTTCTATGTCTTGAGATTGTCCTCCACTTCTCTCTTTTGAAATTTCATCATCTTGATAGTCCAGTCCATCTTCTTTCCTTACATCTTCAAAAGATTCTGTAACATTTACAATTAATACTTGTTACTAATAGTTTATTAAAGCTAACATTCAACATATCATGAAAATTCCATCTAACCTTGATTGGCATCATTTTGATTTTCAAATTTCACTTTAAGTGAGAGAGGTGTAGATAGATCATATATTCCTTCAACACATTTGCATACAATCTCACTTATACTTGTTCCCAATGGATTTTTTAAATGCTGAGATTGTACTCCAGATTTACAAATTATTTCTGTTACACTTGTCTCTTTTGAATTTTTCTGGTCTTGACATTCCACTCCATCTTGAACTTTCACTCTATCAAAAGATTCTACACACAGAAATTAAGACAAGTGTTCCTTAACTTAGAGTTACAAGCACAGAAATTAAGGACAGGTAGCCCTGAACTTAGAGTTCCAAGTTCAAAAAATAAGGACATGTAGTCCTGAACATAGAGTTACAAGTTAAGAAGTTAAGGACATGTAGTCCTGAACTTCAAGTTACAAGCTCACAAGTTAAGGACCTTGGTCCTGAACTTAGAGTTACAAGCACGGAAATTAAGGACAGGTAGTCCTGAACTTAGAGTTCCAAGTTCAAAAAATAAGGACATGTAGTCTTAAACTTAGAGTTACAAGTTAAAAAGTTAAGGACATGTAGTCCTGAACTTAGAATTACAAGTTAAAAAGTTAAGGACATGTAGTCCTAAACTTCAAGTTACAAGCTCACAAATTAAGGACACTTGGTCCTTAACTTAGAGTTACAAACACAAAAATTAAGGACAGGTGGTCCTGAACTTCGAGTTCCAAGTTCAAAAGTTAAGGACATGTAGTCCTGAACTTAGAGTTACAAGTTCAAAAGTTAAGGATAGGAAGTCCTAAACTTAGAGTTACAAGCTAAAAAATTAAGGACATGGTGTCCTTAACTTAGAGTTACAAGCACAGAAATTAAGGATATTACCTTGATGTCATTTTGAATCTTTTTTTCTGATAAAGATATTTTTTGATTTATTCTAGTACTTTTTGCCTGCATATCATTTTTGAACTTCTCTGATAATCTCTGAATCAAAAATCACAAAAACAAAAAAGTCTCTTAAGCAAAAATAAGCAAATAAAAAACTAATGGTATTCAAAGATAGAAAACCTACGTTAACAATTTCATTAAGCAAGACTTCATCAAATTGTGTGGAAGACATTGAACTTTGATCTTGAGACAATGGCACATGCACACTAGTAGGCTCCGCATCTTCTTCAGAAGAAAGAAATGGTACCACCTTGAGCAACTGACACAACTATTATATAAAAAAAACGTAAGTATTCAGAACTAAAACACATAAACAAAAAAATAGCTAGTAATCCGATTAACTTACTTTTTCATTATGGAAGTACTTTTTACATAGGGTGTCATAATGTGGAGATTTCAAGTCTGAATAACATAGCATCTGAGTGAACCCACATTCTTTGAAGTTCACAAATTATTTTTCCTGAAAAATTGGGAATACTTCCATAATCCAAACACAGAAGGGGGAAGGGAAGCCATAGTATAACTGTCCTTGTCTTTATCTTTATCTTTCTCTTTCTCATTTTCTTTCTCATTGTCTGAAGTATTTTGTTTAGGTTTCAAGCAACTCTTCAATGATTTTATAACTTTTCATAACAAAGAGAGTCCCAATTGAAAGAAGAGCAGAACTCATCGTCATCTATGATTTTCATTACCCGCTCAGACGCGCTTCCCCATCAACACAGATTCAACAAAATAAATTATTGTCAATTTCATTGCATCGTCATGGCTGCCTACAAATGATGCAGCTGTACCATATGGGTGACTAGTAATAAAATGCAACGAATCGCCTAACTCGATTCTCTCCTTTCCAGAGAAGTATACTTTCGAAAGCCTATTCTTTCTTTCACTCAAAACTTTGAAGTCCACTGAAAAAGAACATTTCAACCCAGTAATTATCTGGAACGCTTCACGTGTAAACTTCACTTCATGATCAAAAACCTTGAATGTCATTGAATTCGAGTAATTGCTTACAATTTCTGAAAGCAACACACAATGAATAAGTTTACCATAGAACTTCACACCTTGTAATCGGAAAAAGTTTTCGAAAATACCATCCCTCAACTTCTTCCATTACGCGTTCGACAAGAAACTTTTTCTTGTTTCCTTATACTGAAAATCTCCTTTCCAATAGCTCATCGAATTACGCCAATCATCAAACTCGAAAACACAATCTCCTTCCATTAGCACACTACAAAGAAGCAAATAGAACATAAAAATTAGGACTAGTTTTCTGAAATGTCCTTAATATATAAACTAAAAAACTAAAATTCAGGACCTAAGTAGATGCATCTTTAATAGAAGAACAATTAACTAAAATTCCTAAACACAGTTAGCTTATAGATTCCTAGGACTATTTTTCTGAAATGTCCTTAATATAAAACTAAAATCCAGGACCTAATTAGATGCATATTTAATGGAAGCACATGCAACTAAAATTAGCTTACAAATTCTTAGGACTATTTTTCTGAAATATCCTTAATATTTTGTAACGACCCGACCGGTCGTTTTGAGCTCTAGCGTGTCGTTCAATGGTTTGAGGCCGTGAGCATCTTCATTTCAGGTATTATGACCCTAGGGGGTGGTCAGAATTGAATTTCAGGAGGTTTGGAGTTGATTTGGAGAGAAAATTCTCATTTCAGAAGCCTTAAGTTGGAAGAATCAACTAAGATTGGACTTTTGGGTAAACGACCTCCAAATCAGAATTTGAAGGTTCCTGCAGGTTCGTATGATGATTTCGAACTTTGGAGTATGTCCGGATCGGGGTTTGGATAACCCGAGAGCGTTTCGGTGCATATTGTGGAAGTTAGCATTTTAGAAGAATTTCATAAATTTGGGCCTGAAGTGCATTTCAGAGTTATTGACGTCTGTTTGGGATTCCGAGGCTGGGAATAGCTTCGTGTGGTGATTCTGGAGTTGGGAGCGTGATCAGAAGTGAATTTGGATGTCTGTAGGTCATTTTGAAGTCAGTTGGCTAAAGATAGAAATTTGAAGGTTTTTGAGAAATCCGACCGGAAGTGGAAGTTTTGATATCGAGGTCGGAATGCGATTCCGAAAGTTGGAGCAGGTCTGTAATGTTGAATATGACTTGTGCGCAAAATTTGAGGTCAATCGGACGTGATTTGATAGGTTTCGGCATCGGATGTAGAAGTTGGAAATTTCTAAGTTCATAAAATTGGGATTTGGGTGCGATTCGTGGTTTCGATGTTGGTTGATGTGATTTGAGGCCTTGAGCAAGTACGCATTATGTTTTGGAACAGGTTGGTACGATTTGACGGGGTCCCGGGGGCCTCGGGTGGATTCCGGGTGGTTAACAGATCAAGTTTGGGAGGTTGAAGAAGGCTGAGGTTGCTGTCATCTGGTGTGACCGCACCTACGAGGATTTGGCCGCAGGTACGGCTTTGGCACCACAGGTGCAAGAGTGGGCTGGCTTAGCTAGGATCGCAGGTGCGATGGAATTTCCGCACCTGCGAAGGCGCATATGCGGGCAATGGATCGTAGGTGTGAATCCGGCTGGAGGATAAGGAAGCCGTAGGTGCGGGCTCTTGGGTGCACCTGCCGAATCGCAGGTGCAAAAATCGGCCTGGGCAGAATGTTTTAAAACAATGATCTTGGTTCATTTCCTCATTATTCTCATGGCTTAGGCGATTTTAGGAGAGCTTCAAGAGGGGAATTTCTTTATGCAATGTCAAGGTAAACTCCTTTATGCTTCTAAGTTAAATAGAAGATTATATGCATGGATTATTTGAGTAAATTGTATATTTGAGTTAGTAACACTATGGGTAGGGTATATCTTCGAGAAATTTCGGATTTCGGGCACGTGGGCCCGAGGGCATTTTGGTCATTTCACTAAGCAGGGTTGGGAAATTATATTATTTGGAATTGATGCAAATATTAGAGTATATTTTCATTGGGTTGTCGTTGTTTGGATAGTTTTGGGGCGTTGTGCGTCCGTTTGGAGTCATTGAAAGGGCTTGGAGGCCGGTTATGGAATTTCGGAGCGAGGTAAGTCTCCTTTCTAACTTTGTGAGAGGGAATTGTCCCCCTAGGTGAATTAATTAAGTATATGCTATTATCTGCGGGGGCTACTTACGCACGAGGTGACGAGATTCCGTGCGTAGCTACTATTATGCCATGTCCGGGTAGTCTAGGACCCACTAGCATGCCTTACGTGTTGTACCTGTAATATTAAACTGCTAATATAATCGAAATCGTAATTGAATATCTAAAGAAGAATAGAGTTCATCTTCTTAATCATTTAGAAAGAGAATTGATTCCTCTGTGGATAATTGTATACCTGATAGGGTTATATGATGGAATATCACTAAACTTGGCAAATGAGTTTCAAAACAAAGATTTAAAATCTATATTTCATGTTCCTTTAATAAGAATTTTACCACTTTCCTGAGAAAAACTGCTTTCTTGATAAAAATACGGATTTATTATGTGGATATGTGTACATATGAGCACCTGGGTCGCAGGTATGATTCGCGAGCAGGCTAGCCTTATTATTTTTATGTATAACCGCGTCGCATGATCGATTCGCGAGCGAGGCAGATAGATGCATCTAGGGTTCGAGCCATTCGACCCTCGACAATGCATAATTTATTATTTGGTCTGCGCCGTTCGACCCTCGGCATTGCTTGCGCACGATATTTGTTGCGTAGTTGCTATGATTTTTGCCTGATTACTGGCCTGAAATTTTAAGTTGGCAACTGAAATGACAGAGAATTAAAGTTATTAAAGATTTTTGGAAGAAGGTGTTCCTTCCGGTTAATTATTTGTTATTTTATCAAATCACCCATGTTGATTAATTGGTGTTAATATGACGAAGATTTAAGTGTTAAATGTAGAAAGAGTTGATATTGTTTATTCCTGAACTTAATAAATTGCCTATGATAATCATGCTTAGTGTCACACTTGAATATTCTAAATTGACTTTTAGCAAGTATCTAATTTGACCTCTCGTCACTACCTCTTTGAGGTTAGGCGGACGACTTACTGAGTACACGTTATTTTTTTACTCATGCTACACTTGTTGTGCATTTTATTACACAGGTACTTTCATAGCAATGTGGATGATTCGGAGATTTAGGCGAGTTGTTTCATCTGGAGGCGATCCGCAGCTGACAGAGTCTCCCTCGTATTGTACTTATTTTCATTTTAGATTTCCTTGTCCAATTTATATTTCAGACAGGCTTTGTGATGATTGTATAAATTCTTAGAAATTGCTCATGTACTTGTGACACCGGGTTCTGGAATGTTTTGGGATATATTTGCTAAAGTGTAATATTTAAACCATTGTTTTACTTAACAGATTTTTATTTAGTTAATATGTAATAAAGTGAAAGGAAATATTTTTAATAATTGTTAAAATCGGGAATTATTTAAATTAATAAATGATTGGCTTGCCTGACAATGATGTCCAGCGCCATCACGACCTTATGCATTTTGGGTCGTGACATATTTAAACTAAAAAACTAAAATTCAGTACCTAATTAGATTCACCTTTAATAGAAGCACAGTAAACAAAACTTTCTAAACACAGTTAGCTTATTCTTAGGACTATTTTTCTGAAATGTCCTTACATAATCAATATATTGATTGAACCACAAACACATTTCAATACCCAAAGGTTCTCAATAACTTTCTCACAAAATCCTCTCCTTATTCCTCAGCGAATCAAGTTATAATCATTATTTTGGACATTTCACACATACTTGATGACAAACACAGCATTGATCACGATTAGAGATACAAAAAGAAAAATGCATAAAAGCAAAATCGAAAACATACCAGTTTGCTAGTTCGTTGCAGAGAAGATGACAAAGGAGAAGAGATTAAGTTGAACAAAGTATACGCAGAGAATTGTTGTGGGCTGGGCAGGAACAAAATCTCACAAAGAGTTGCATGCAGGAACGATATTGAGGGAGCGAAATTTTGGCTCTCAACTTAAATCGAGAGAAGCGTATAAAGGAAGGGTTTGGGAATAAAAGAAATAGAAGAAAGGGTAAAATTGTCTTTTCATATTAATTCTAATAGAGTAGTGGCTATTTTTGCTTAACACTAAAATTGATGGATAAAAAATAAACACCACCTTATTTAGTGACTACCACGTGCCATTTCTACAGCCATTAACGCTATAGTCACGGGTTAGTGCTTTTATTATTTCATTTTTGGTTTATGTATATGCTGATGGTATAAAACGTTTGTGCCATCGACAATTTTATATCACGTTAAAGTTTTAATTTTATAATTTATGAAATCATGTTTTACATAAAAAAAAATTACATGTTATTTATGTAATTTAACATGATTCTATAAAAATATTATATACTGTAGTCAGATGCGGATCCATGATTTAAAGGTTTCGGGTGTCAAATTTTTTAACGTAATCATATTAGATTTTACATTGTCGAAATAGGGTATAAATTTAATCGATTTGGTCTATTTGGATTTTCAGTTCGGATTATTCATCTTTGAAGTTAATATAAACAAATCGATCGAACAAAAAAATTACGTAATAATTGTGATAACTTTAAAAAAGGCATAAAATTAATTGAATTATGCATTTCGTTCAAGAAAAATGTCTCGTTATCACATTAGATACTTAAGGCAATCTTATACCTATAAGTACTCACTCGATATTATATACAATTGTCCTACTTTAAAATAATTTGACAACAACATAAACTATAACTATTGATTAAAACAATAACTTATTCAAGATTTTTATTATTATTTTGGTTTCTGCAAATAGATTATCAAAGTTGTGGCCCTAGAGAAAATAATTAATTTTTCATTATCTATTGATAAATATCACGGAGGAGTTAGGAAAGTGCAACAATGGGGATTTCCTTGAGTAGATACGTGAAAGAACTTTTTAAATATTTTCTATTAACTATTTAAAGAAAAAAAGGAGAAAAGAAATTCCAAAATAAATTAATAAGATCAAAGAAAAAGTCAATAGGACGTACTAATAAACAAAAAAGAGCAATAAGTAAACAGAAAGAAGAAACAAAGGATCCTCATTTAATTGTAGTTGTCTTAAATGTATCAAACAAAAGCTTTTTAAAAAGTAAGCTAGGCTGGATTTGATGCACCAGCATTGGGATGATAATGACAATAAGTCGGCGGTGGCACCTTGAGCCTTTTTGTTACTGATGGTGCCACTTAAAATATTAGTATGCATTTCTTCTATATATACATACATGTATACATACTATTGCATAGTCTCGGCCGAAACTTGGGGGTGGCGCACCACTGTTGGACTTTAAGCATTGGACTTAAAGACTTTAAGCATTGGTCTTAAAAGTCTAAGAGTGTGAATTGGGAAATGGTGAGAAATAAAATGGAGGGAAATAAAAATTTGAATCAAGTGACCTTTTGTCATGAACTTTGTACCACATTGGTGAAAGACAACTACACTTGTGTGTATAAATATAGGATCACTTCTTAGAGATCTTAAAAGGAGTTGAAGAGGATGTATCCTCGCACCGTCGTCGTCGCTCGCTCGGCTCGGCTTCGACTTCGAATTTGGATTTGGATTTGGATTTGAATTTGTCAAATGATCGATCGATAAGATTATTTTTAGACAAAGTTTATTTAATTAATTATTTAATAATTAAATTAAATGTCAGTTAGTTCATTAACGGAATTAACTGAAATCCAAAAACGCTGCCTTTGCTGAACGTTGTTTTCCTTCCTGAATAGACACTTTTTTCTGAACAGACATCACACCTCTTCCAATAGTTGCCTATAAATTCTGAGGCATGGCTTCTTTTTC
>MDKI01057784.1:0-83253 GCA_005239505.1 Nicotiana paniculata
TATATATATATATATATATATATATATATATATATATATATATATATATATATTTATATATTTCGATTCAAGTCTCCTCAATCATGAAACTACCAGAACTCAGTCCACCACTCAGAATTTGTCATGCAATGCAGTACAGGGGGAAAGCTCCCGGATCTCTGTCTGTAGTCCCAATTTAAATATGTGATGCAGTACAGGGGGAAAGCTCTCGGATCTCTGTCCATAGTCCCAATTTACATATGTGATGCAGTACAGGGGAAAAGCTCTCGGATCTCTGTCCGTAGTCCCAATTTAAATATGTGATGCAGTACATGGGGAAAGCTCCCGGATCTCTGTCCGTAGTCCCAATTTAAATATGTGATGCAGTACATGGGGAAAGCTCCCGGATCTCTGTCCGTAGTCCCAATTTAAATATGCAATGCAGCCATTGAGAAAAATAACCAGAATACGATGAGCAAATCAATACAAAGACTTAATCACAAATGTGGTAACAACTCGCTCATAAGAAGTAGCCACTGAGAGGAATGCCAAGCACAAAGAGAGAACAGAATAACAAGGAGAAGACAAGACAAATATAGCAACGATTCTATACATTCAAGTTCGCAACTAAGAAACCAAATCATCCCGGCAAGGGAATCAACTATATCCAATCTCACTTAGACAATTAGCTTCACCGAATAAACTCAGTTTGAACAATGCTCAGTAAATAGGCAGCAGATGAAGGAAGACATAGCATAACAGTAGGAAAAACAAAGTCTTCATTTAAATCAATTAAGATCATATAAGAAACAAGGAATGCTAGGAAAGTACTTCTAACTTGAACAACATTAGATGAGATTAGAAAGTTCAATTCATATACGGGGAACATAAGGACCCAAAAATCCCTAAAGGGCAATCCATTTGCAAATAAGTTCGAGTACACACTCGTCACATCGCGTACGCGGACTACAATCAACATAGAAGACTCAATCCTAAGGGGTAGTTCCCCCCCACAAGTTTAGACAAGATACTTAGCTTGACTACGCTAATCAACCCAATACCATGCTCTTGCCACGAGTACCCAACTCCGGGTGGCCCAAATCTAGACAATTCGATTGCATAGAGTAAATATCATCACAAAGAAACGAAATAATTAATAAGTCCGAAGCTAATACGCGAAATGAGGAAATTCGCCCAAAAAGTTCCCTGGGCCCACGTCTCGGAATCGGGTAAAAGTTATATTTTCCGGACACCCATTCACTCACGATCCTAAACATATGAAAATCTCTCTAATCGGAGGTCAAAAACCCAATCAAAACTCAATAATTTGGTCTATAAAGTTTATCCCATTTTCTACCCAAATTTTTTGAAATTAAAGGTTGGATTTAAGATTGGAATCATGGAAATTGGTCTATAATGGATAGAAGTCACTTACCCAAGTTACCCAGGTGCAAAAGTCTCCAAAAATAGCCTCTCCCGAGCTCCCCAATTCGAAAATGGTGAGAATAAAATAAACCCTCGGATATGATATAATTGCCCAGCAATTCCACACATGCGCCCCTCGGACCGCACCAGCGAAAATGCCATCGCAGGTGCGAAAACCCATTAAAAAGCCTAGGGTCGCACCTGCGATCAAATGGCCGCACCCGTGACTTCTCATCTGCGGAAAACATACTGCACCTGCGAAGATTGGGAGATTGGGCTAAGTCTGCACCTGTGAGCTCCTCGATGCACCTGCATGTCCGCACCTGCAGAAGGTTCATCGCAGGTGCGAGACACCAGAACCAGTAATGGTTCAGCTGTCTCCCAAGTGCTATTAACACCCGATGAGCATCCTAAATGTACCCGAGGTCCCCGGGACACCGTCCAACCACACACTCAAGTCTTATAACCTAACACAGACTCGCTCGAGATTTCAAACCACATAAAACAACACTAACACGATGAATTAAACTAAAAGTCCATGAAAATTCTTCAAACTTCTATAAACATTAAGTTTTGCATTTAAGGTCCGAATCACGTCAAACTAAGTCCGTTTCTTACCAAATTTCACAGATAACACATATAAATCATATCGAACCTATAACGGGCTTCGGAACCATAATACGGGCTCGGTATCACATGTTTCACCTCAAATTTCATTTTCAAAAACCTTTTATATTTTTCAGAAAACAATTTTCTAAAATTTCATTTCTCGGAATTCGATTCCGGGCATACGCCCCAAGTCCCATATTTTCCTACGGACCCTCCGGGACCGCCAAATTACGGGTTCGGGTCCGTTTATCAAAAACATTGACTGAAGTCAACTTTATTCAAATTTTTAATACAAAATTATCATTTTTATCAGTTTTTCACATAAAGGCTTCCCGGCTACATGCCCGAGCTGCGCACACAAGTCGAGTTGAGATAAAAGGAGGTTTTCACGACCTCGAAACACAGAATTAGATAGAATATACAGGATGATCCTTTTGGGTCATCACAATATAAATTAAACTTTTAGTTTATGTTTAAACACGTAGCATATGAATTGAACTTTTCTTTTTTAGGATTTGTTCTTTTGAATTGAACTTTTAGGATATAAATTGAACCTTTTGGATATGAATTGAATTTTTTAGGATATAAATTGAACTTTTAGCTTATTAATAATTATTTTAATATAATTTAGTTATTGGTGTAATTAGGAAAAAATAATTATCTTGAATTAACTAAAAAATATTTAATTAATTTATAATTATATAATAAATTAATTTATTCTTGTTTTATTTGTATAGATGGAATATCGTACTTGGATGTACAATAGGAATTATCCTAATCAGCGGGGATTGTGGAATGATTTTGTAGAAGGGATTGATGACTTTATTAGACATGTAATGTCACTTCCACCATACCAAGGTGAAGGAGTAATTAGGTGCCCTTGGGTCAGGTGCGATTGTATGAAGTCTAAAAAACTTGAGGAAGTTAAGCTTCATCTTTATAGGAAAGGGTTTATAGAGAATTACTTTGTGTGGACTAATCATGGAGAGATTGATGGTAGCCGTGGAATATTTCATAACATGGTTGTTGGTGAAAGTAGTAGGTCGGCGGAGAATACAAATCTTGATTCTAGAATTCAGGATATGGTTGTAGATGCTTTTGGGATGCACTTCGGGGATGAACCCAATGAAAATGTTGAACGAACTCCTTATGATGATGCAAAATGTTTTTGTGAACAGTTAGAGGAAGCTAGTTGTCCACTACGTGAAGGAAGTCCGCACTCTGAGCTGTCTGTTGCAGTTAGATTACTAAATATCGAATCTGATTGGAATATTTCTCAAACAGCCATAGACTCTTTCATTGACCTTATGAGTGAACTAGTTGACCCTAATATCAACTTACCTGGTGATTTCTATAAGGAAAATAGATTTGTTTCTAAGTTAGGACTTTCGTCAATGAGAATTGATTGTTGTGAATATGGTTGCATGTTATATTATACATATGATGCAACTTTACACAGTTGTAAATTTCGCGAAAATCCTCATTTCAAGAGGCTTTCCAGCGAGAATATAGTCGTTGTCAAGGCGATGCATTATTTACCTCTTATACCTAGGTTAAAGAGGTTATATGCGTCGATGAGCGATGCTCCTCATATGAGATGGCACTTTGAAAATAGAAGACCACCTGGTGTTATGTGTCATTCTTCAGATGGAGAAGCTTGGAAGCACTTTGATAGGAAATATCCAAATTTTGCTAGTGAGCCAAGGAACATTCAGTTAGGTCTATGTGCGGATGGATTCACGCCTTTTTCTATATCTGCGACACCATATTCATGTTGGCATGTCTTTCTTACACCTTATAACCTTCCACCCGAGTTGTGTATGACTAGTCCATATATATTCTTAAATTGTATTATCCTCGGTCCACGTAATCCGAAAATTTTGATTGATGTATATTTGCAACCTTTGATTGATGAGCTAAAACAATTTTGGTTGATGGTGTTGAAACATATGACATATCAACCAAGCAGAATTTCAATTTGCGTGCTAATTTAATGTGGACTATTAATGATTTTCCTGCGTATGGAATGTTGTCTGGGTGGATGACTGCTGGGAAGCTAGCTTGTCCTTACTGCATGGAAATTAGTAAAGCAATCACTTTGAAACATGGCCGAAAGCAATCATGTTTTGATTGTCACCGTCAATTCTTGCCTGATGATCATGGGTTTAGAAGGATAAAAAATGCATTAAAAAGAATAAAGTGGAATATGATTCTCCACCTCTGATACTTTCAGGTGAGGAAATTTGGGAGAGGGTCCAGAACTTCAGTAAAGTTACTGAGGCTCCACCTTATAGATTCCCCGGATATGGTGTTAATCATAATTGGACGAGACAGAGTATATTTTAGGAGTTGCCTTATTGGAAGGATAATTTTCTCCGACACAACCTTGATATCATGCATATTGAGAAGAATTATTTTGACAATTTGTTCAACACAGTGATGGATGTTAAAGGTAAGACAAAATAACTTGAAAGCTAGAATGGACTTACAAGAATATTGTAGGAGGCCTGAATTATACTTGCAGACAACAAACAACGATAAGGTGTTCAAGCCCAAAGAAAGTTACACATTCACTTTGGAGGAAAGACGAAAAATTTGTGATTGGGTTACGAAATTGAATATGCTGAGGGTTATGCGTCGAATCATGGAAAAATAGTAGATATGGAGGTAGGGAAGTTGATCCATTTGAAAAGTCATGACTGCCATGTTTTCATGGAGACCTTAGTGCCTATTGCAGTTTGTGGTTTGCCTGAAAGAATCTAGAAACCCATCGCAGAGATTAGTTTGTGTTTCAAAGACTTGTGTTCTACCACATTACGGGAAGAAAACCTACTTCGGATGGATTAGAACATTCGTGTAACTTCTACTAAGATGAAAAAAATATTTCCATGTGGTTTCTTTGATGTGATGGAACACCTTCCAATCCACCTTGTACACGAGACATGACTTGGAGGGCCTGTTCAATGCAAATGGATGTATCCCTTTGAGAGGTAATATTATAAGTTTGATGTAATATTCTATATTATTTGAATGTTCTTGGATAACATTACATCATGTAGGAAAATTGGCAAATGCAAACAATTTGTTAAGCAGAGGAATAGGATTGAACGATCTATATGCGAAGCCTATCTTGCAAATGAAACTACATATTTTTGTTCTTATTATTTTGAGAGTAACGTGCCATGTTCTAGGAATAGACCCAATAGGAACACGGTCGAATGTGTGAGTGATCCATTATATTTACCAATGTCCAAATTCAATCAACCAGGCCGATGTTCTAAGGATGTTAGAAAGAGAAGTTTGAGTGATATGGAGTACAAGTCAGCTACACTTTATGTGTTGCTCAATTGTCCCGAAGTGGTACCATTTCTCAAGTAAGTATTGGTTTATTAGTTATCAAAATGTAAAATTTACTGTGATTACATATTGATGCAACTACTAAAAATATTTGATGTGTCACAGTCACTTCGTGGGTCAATTTGATCATGATGCTATATATACGAGATTTGATACGTGGTTCAAACAGTTTGTAAGTGGAAAATAGTTTGATTCATAAGTTGTGCTAACTTATGAATTTTTTTAACACTATGTAGGTAAATAATCCAAATAATGGTGTAAATCAATTTTTTAAAGATATATCTTGGGGACCTGGGATTGAAGTCACAACAATGTCTAAGTACGTAGTGAATGATTATAAGTTTCATACAGAGGATTGCTCTAAAAATAAAAATAACAACAATAGCGGGGTGTGGGTTCAAGGTGGTGATGGCAACCAAGTTAGAGATATTGATTATTATTGTGTGGTCAAAGAAATATTACAAATAGAATATACAGGTTGTCCATATAAGAAATTGATATTCTTTAGATGCAAGTGGTTTGACCCAAATCCAACAAGAGGTACAAGAGTACACCACTAATACAACATAATTGAGGTTAATCATACGAGGGAGTATGATCGCTATGATCCTTTCATAATTGCACATAATGTTAGGCAAGTGTATTATGCTCCTTATCCATTGCGGTGGAATAAGTCCGATTGGTGGGTTGTAATAAAAACTAAGCCTATAGGTAGGGTGGAAGTCGAGAATGTGTTAGATGTTGCATATCAAAACAATATCTCCAGTGTTGACCAAATAGTGGATGATCAGTCAGAAAATAATTTGAAACATCCTGAACGCATATCGGAAGAAGTTGATATAAATGAAGTAACAATTATAGAAATGAGGGTGAAGAATCAACTGATAAAGCTCAAACAAGTGAGGACGAAGAATTCTCGGACGAGGAACAATACTTCGATGATGATTTAAAAAGTTGGTGTTTTAAAAGCACTCTCATTTTATAGCTAGTTTGTTATATGTTTTAATCTAAATGTGTATTATATTATGCAGATGGCAGGCAAGGGTCAAGGTAACAATGACCCTACTAGTTCTCGAGGTCGAGATAAGGGTAGGAAAGGAAAGAGGAGGGTAGAAAATAATAGTCCCTTTTGTCCACCCTTTTCAGAGAGGCCTATGTCTTATCCTCCACCACACGGCTATACTGAGCTGCCACAGCATCACGAGCCGTATACCTTCATTCAGACACCAGGTATTCCATCACAGGGCCATAGGACTATACGTCCGACATAAAGTCTAGCTGTCGTACATCCATCTGCATCGCAACCATCTACATCACATCCACGTGGATCACATCCCTACATATCACATCCACATGGATCATATCTATCCGTGTCATAGCCACTCGGGTCACAACCATCAGTATAACAGCCACTTGGGTTGCATCTAACTATGTCGCAGTCACAGGGGTTGCAGCCATCTTTATCATCGACTCCATCTATTACAGGCCTTCACCTGCGAGGCAGTAGCTCTGACCTGCCTACATCGTCTACACATGCAATGACCCGACCTGTCATTTTGCGTTATCGGACCTCGTCTCCCTAAATAAAAATTACCATAGCGGCTTATTGTGATTTATGACTTGCGAGGGCGGGTGGTCCGGGATTCAGAAATGTTTAGAGCAATATTGGAACACTTGGTTCCTTAAGGTTGGCCTTTAAGGCCAAGTTTGACTTTGGTCAAAATTTTGGGTAAACAACCTCGGAATCGAGTTTCATCGGTTCCGGTAGCTTCGTATGATGATTTCGAACCTGTGCGTATGTTCGGGACGGGTTTTTGTTGACCCGGGAGTGTTTCGGCGCGCAATATTGAAATAAGAAGTTCCTTAAGTTCCTATTGTGGTTTGGGACGTGTTTTTGTGTTATTGAGGTCCGAATAGAATTCCGAGACCGGGAATTGTTCCGTATGTCATTTATAACTTGCCTGCAAAATTTGGTGTCATTCCGAGTAGTATAGGTCGGTTCTGCACGTTTTTAGCGAAGTAAAGAAAACTTAAAGTTCCTAAGTTTGATTCTAGGTGTTTTGGGGTGTGATTTTTAGTTTTAGCGTTGTTTTGGGTGTTCCGAAGGCTCGAGTGAGTCCGTATTATGATTTGGGACTTGTTGATATATTTGGACGGGGGATCGAGTGGGCCCAGGTGCCTCCCGGACACCACACGAGGCAAAAAACCAGCTGAAATAGCTGCTGGTGCACCTGCTCTGGTGTTGACCGCAGGTGCGGTTGCCTAGTCGCAGGTGCGGGACCGCAGGACTCGTAGGTGCAGCCCCCAGCGGGCAGGCCATTTCTCACAGGTGCGGACAAAGTTTCACAGGAGCAGAGCCGCATGTGCGGTCTCCACTCCACAGGTGCGGGCCCAGGCCCCTCGTTCATTTCCGCAGGTGCGAGCCTTTGCTCGCAGGTGCGAGACCGCATGTGCGGTCCTCGAACCGCAGGTGCGGAAACACTGTCAGATAGTGTGTTTGTTAAATACGGGATTCCTCATTGTTTTCTTCACTCTTTCATCCATTAAACACTTTGAGAGCTTGGGAAGAAGGCTCCAAGACCCAACCCCTAGAAGGTAAGTAAATTTCATCTCAAGACTTGTTAACGCATGAATTTCTAGTTGAGTTTAATCACCTAATTAGTGAAAAATCAAGAATTGGGTAGTAACCTTGGGCTTTCGATAATATGAGAATTTACCCGTGAATTAGCTATGAAATCAAGTAAAAAATCATATATTAATGATCCTTAGGCTATGGGTGAGTGTTTCCTTCGAGAAATTTTGGAATCCGAGCATGCGGGCCCGGGGCTGGATTTTAGAATTTCTTCAAGAATGGTGAATTTAGTACAAGAGTAGGAGAATTTCCATACTTTGAGAATAAATTAATGTATTTTTCATCCAATTTCATTGATTAGATTGAGGAAACTGATAGAGATTATTGATATACAAATGGATTAAGGTTAGAAAACGTTACCTATGATTCTCCTCTTCAAATTCCACTGAAAATCTCCAAATCCCGAGCTCTCAATTAATTTTGGAGTTATGAATTTCAAACCCTCGGATATTGGTATAACCAGCCCAGGTATTTTTCACCTGCGACACCGGGGGTCGCACTTGCGGTGCCACACCTGCGGAAACACAATCGCATGTGCGAAATCTCATTAAACGACTTGGGGTCGCACCTGCGGTGGCTGGGTCGCAGGTGCGGTTCCGCACCTGCGGATACTCTTCCGCGCCTGTGAGTCAGGCCAGCCTAAGCTACGTCCGCACCTGCGTGCACCCCCTTCGCACCTACGGAAAAACCATCGCAGGTGCGAGACACCAGAACCAGAAATGGTTCAGCTGCTCTTGAGGTTCCAAATTCACCCGTTGGGCATCCAAAACAATCCCGAGGCCCCCGAGACCTCAACCAAACCTACCAACTGACCCTAATACCTTGTTCAAACTTGGTCGAGTCTTAAAAACACATCTCATAACATCTAAATCATCAATTATGCATAGATTCTAGCCTAAGAACTTATGAAATTTCTAGAATTCACATCCGATGCCGAAACACGTCAAAACTCATCCGAATGACCTCAAATTTTGCACACAGGTCGCAATTGGCATTACGGACCTGCCGTCGCTATCGGAATTCCATTCCGAGTCCGATATCAAAATTTCACATATCGGCCGAAATCGTCGAAATTCTAACTTTCGCCAATTCAAGCCTAAATCTACAACCAACCTCGAAAACACATTCCGAACACGCTCCTAACCCCGAAATCACCCAACGGAGCTAACAGAGTCAAAAAAATTCTATTCCTGATCCATCTTCACACAACGCTAGCTACAACCATATTTCTAAAGCTAAATTCCACATTTATGGACTATGTGTCCGAAATCACTCTGGATTTTATCACTCAACGTTCCGACAAGTTCCAATAGCATAAATAGTATGGGAGAAGCGGTTATTAGGGGATCGGGGTGCTAACTCTCAAAACAACCGACCGGGTCGTTACAATTACCTACTGGTGAGAAGACAAATAAATCTCACATTGGTAGTGCAACATTTCTTAAGGATATGGAGATTAATAAAGTTCTATATGTTCCTGACTTCAAAGTCAATTTTTTGTCTGTGTTAAAGCTCACAAAAGAAATCAATTGCTCTGTTCATCTCTGTCCTGATTTCTGTGTATTTCAGGACCTTTGGAGTGCCAGGGTGAGGGGAATTGGTAAGGAAAGCGGAGGCATGTATGTGGTAAAGGATAAGCACATGGCTAGAGGTTTGAGGCAAACATCAGTTGCAATAGTCCAGAAACCAGAAGTAGATGGCAATATTGGCATAAAAGACTAGGTCACACCTTTGTCATTACAATGAAAAATATAGAATCTTTACAGTTTAAAGTTCTTGATGCATATAAAGACAGTTCTGTCTGACCCTTAGCTAAGCAGAGCATACTAGTTTTTCCTAGAAGTGTAACAAGGTGTAATAGTCCTTTAATACTTTTGCACATGGATGTTTGAGGACCATACAAGTTTCCCACACATGATAGAAAATACTCTTTTCCAGCAGATGTGGATGATCATTCTAGTTATACTTGGTGCATTTACCACAGTTGAAAAGTGATGTAATTTTTGTGTTATAAAAGCTTCTTTATATGCTAGGAACACAATTTGGTGTAGCAATTAAGACTATTAGAAATGATAATGGAGGAGAGTTTTTTTAGTAAAAAATGTATTGAATTGCTTAAGTTCTATGGTATTATACATCAAAGTAGCTATGCATATACTCCCAACAAAATGGGCTAGCCGAGAGAAAACATAGACATATATTAGATACATCAAGAGCCCTATAATTCCAGGCAAATATACCAGCTAAGTACCGAGAGAATGTATTACTATTGTTGTTTACATTATAAACAAACTCTCTTCTGTCATTCTGCAAGGCAAAACACCTTATGAACTCCTACACCTTCAGAAGCCTTCTCTTGAGCACTTAGGTGTTGTTTGGTTTGAATACGACTTGTGTCGGAATAAGTTATGCTCGGATAAGTTATGTTGGGATTAGTTATGCTGGGATTAGTTATGCTGGGATTAATTATCCTGGTATTATTTTTATCCACTATTTAGTATGTTGTATTAAAAATGACAATTGCATAATTTCTACGAAGAATGTATAAATTATCTCGGAACTAATTACCCTACCTTCTACAAGGTATAAGTTATCCCGATACTAATTTTAATCCGGAGATAACTTATACCAGGTTTGCTAACCAAACAACGTATTAAGGTGGTATTAAATTTTTATGCCAGCACTACACTTTCTTATACCTCGTACCGAATGACCCCTTAAGAGTTTTTGGATGCTTGTGTTATGCCACCTCTATAGTGCATGACAACAAGTTCTCAGCAAGAACCAAACCTGCTATGCACCTGGGTTATTCAGACATGCAAAAGGGCTATAAACTTTTGGACCTTGCAACTAATCATTTTTTTGTGTGAAGGGATGTCGTATTCAAAGAGCATATGTTCTCATTTGCTAAGTCTTCATCATTTCACCCTGTCATTGTTTCTTCTAGGGGGAGTGTATCATTTGAGCATGAACCATTACAGGGACATGCTGCAGATCACACACTTGAACCATTACAGACACGCGCTGCAAATCATGCACCTGAAGCTAAAGCAAATACAACTGATGACTCTAATGCAGTTCATGAAGTTCATGGAGATGATGAAACTGATGTAGTCTATGAAGCTGCCCCATTTCTCATGTTGAAGAAGGAAAAGTTGATATTGCAGTATCTGAACAAGCACCTGAATCTCAACAAGTTGAACATGATGAGTATTCAGAAACGGATCATGTACCAAGTCAATCTCTGGATGTTGAGTATATAGAGGTTGTACCTTAATATATACCCTCATAAATAAGAGATCAAGATCCAAGAAGATTTGGCAGAAGCACCAAATAACCTATATGGTTACAAGATTATGTTACCAAAAGCAAAGCACATAATATGGCACTATATCATATTTCAGATTATCTGTGTTTTGATCAGCTTTCAGAGTCATGTAATAGCTTTATGGAAAAGGTCTCAGCACTCATAGGAAATTGAGGCAATAAAGTAGGAAATTGATGTTTTAGACGTCAATACCACACAAGAAGATAGGTTAATTTGTGTGGTATCCAATTTTTCGAGTGCTATCTCTCTAGAAGAACCTGGTTCTTCTTGGTGTTCCAACTGCTACTGTTGCGGAATAATAAAAGCATTAAAGTAAAAACACAAAGATTTTTACGTGGAAAACACCTGGCTCAAAAGGTGAAAAAACCACGACCTACTCCTCAGTAGGATTTTCTCAAACTCTTCACTAAAACTCTGAGCCAAACGGACTTACAAAATAAACTCTCTTGTAATCCTAGGACTAACTCTAGTCCCTTCGTAGTAACTAACCTCTAGCTAATTTCTACAAGCTTAAAGTTAACTCTAACTTGAACAATGTGTACCTATTACAATTGCTTCTATGAAATCTGAAAAGATACAATATTCAATCGCCTGCTACAACCAACTAGACTCAATGACAAACAGATGAAACTGGTTCTTCTAGCTGGTCTGTAGCCTTTGTATCGCACAGTAATTCTGCTTGCAAAATCTCTGGGAATTTTGCTTTCAGATCTTGATTCAATTCTGCACTTGTGCGTTGGTAATTCAAGAAAGAATACTTCAATTATTTATAGAGTCAGTTGTTGAGTTTGTCGTTCAGTTCTGGTACAACTCTTCCTGGGAGAAAGAGTCGTATTAAACTCAACTTCCTTCCTTCGTTACTGGCCTTGCTGAATTCAAGTTTTATTCTCTTATCAATTTGCAACCTTTTCGCATTAGGAGACACTCTCTTTGTTCATTGATACTTCACAATCACATTCATCTCCTATGCATATACGATTCATGTGCCAACGCGTCAGGTCAAGTATGTGTGATCTGATAGACCTGGTTCAACTGGTCAGACATTTGTCAATCTTCAAAACTATGCAATGACTTGGGTCAACAAATTCCCCCTTTTTGATGATGACAAACTCTGTGCTTCTACCTGTATACACTTCAAACACTTTGTATGTTTTTTAAGAATTTATCATAGAGAAACCAGGATCATTATTAGGTTATAAATATCACTTGAAATATAAAAGCACATGTCTTCCCCCTTTTGGCATCATCGAAATGTTTGCAAAATGATAAACTTACCGGAGTTGTTAACAATTACTCATGGCCATTGAGACAACTGCAGGTTCAAACATGCTTAATCATCATAAGAAACCAATAAATGTAAGTTATCTAAGAAACTGAGACAAGTCAATAATAAAAACAACAAAATTCATTGATTACTACGCAAGTCAAGCACCATACCAAAACTAAAAACAGCCATAACCATGAGCAAGACAGAATAAAAACAATAGAAACACGTCCCGAACTAGGCACTGAAATGGGGTTTAGGTAGCTCTAGACAGACTAAGGATGGGAAGGTGCAGAGGAGGTTGTGGTCTTGGTTTGTAGAAGAGAAAGCATATGGTTAAGAACACCCTCGTTCTTTTCCTTCTCTTTTGCTAATTCAGCCCTGAGAGCATCCCGCTCAGCTTCAACCTCAATCAAACGAGATTTCAAACGAAGGATTTCCATATCCTTGATCTCGCTTTCCTGCACTAGAGTTCTGACTTTTCTCTTGACAGGCTGCTTCCTAGATGAACCAGGTTCATCTGCAGGAACATTGACAGTATAATCGTAATTCAGCCAAGTATCCTTCCCAAAATAGTCCTTGGCAGTAGCCATCTCAGCCCTTTTCACAGGAACATCAAAATGAGCAAGCACAACTGTCAGAATAAATCCATATGGGATTGCATGTGCTTTTGTTCCATTCACAACTCTGTCCAAGAGTTGGATGATGAAGGCTGGCCAGTTGATCTGCTTTCCCCTATACAAACACTCCATCAAGGTCAGATCCATATAGTTGGCTATGTGCCTTCGTTCTTGTCTTGGTAGTAAGAACTTGATGACAAACTCGAAGAACAACTTGTGCTCTAACTTCATTTCACTTTTGTAGACTGGCCTGAGTTCAATTTACTTTCATTGTCACTGAAGAATCTGGTAATGTTGATTGCTGAGGCCATCCCATCAAACTAGGCCATGTTTGCCTAGTGTAATCTTCGTTTCCCTCAGCAGGAATGTGCAGAATTTCTCCCAGATCTTTAGCATCAAAGGAGACTTGAATTTCTTTGACTGTGGTAGTGATCCTACCGTCCTTGACCACTGCATTACCCATGAACTCCACCAGTTCAGCTCTAGCCAACCTTCCTTCCATGTGAAGGACCATGTTCTTCCACCCCTGAACATCCAGTGTGTCCAGCAGGTATCGCATCCCAGGTTCCTCAAGATCCTTCAACAACTTTCCCTTCAGAATTGTTCTTTTGCCAAACAAGGTGGTTCTGTCAGTCACTTCACCAACTTCCCCCTCATCTTCTCCACTCCACTCTTTATCATTTTCTTTCTTAACGACCTTCACTTTTATTTCCTTGGACCTGGTTCTTTTAACAATTCTTGTAGGTGTGGCAGACACTGTAGCTGACTTCTTTGAAGAAGCCTTAGCCCTTTTTGATTTTGGTGCCTCAACCACAACAATCTCTATAGGCCCTCCTACTTTAGCCTTTCCCTTTGCATCTTTCTTTTTCTTGCTCTCTAGCAGAGCCCTCTCAAACATTTCTTCTTCCTCTCTCACACCACTACGTGTAGAACGCACCTTAGGAACATGAGCATCAGCAGCTACAGAAGTTTTCCTCTTCTTAGAAGGAACTGGGTTAGTAGCCTTCTTGGACTTCTGAGTCCTCCTTTTCTTGGGGTTATAGGACTCCCCCAGTTTCCTTAACCTGTCAGCCAACGTCTCATCCCCAGATGAAACAGGTTCATCTGCTCCTTTCTTCAAGCTTGTTAAACCTGCCGCTGCTTCCTCGATTACACTTCCCCTAACTCTGTGACATCTTCTCCAACCTTCTCAGGAATGGTACCACAGATAGCCAATGTGGTACCATCCTCCCCAAATCCCTCTCTCTCAAGAAATTTACATTTTCCTAATTTTCTTTGCCTACTCGGCACTTCAACATCAACTACCGACCCAACCAGAACAAACCTGTTCTCAGCATTAACAGATTCAGAAATAGCATCAAGATTACCTTGTTCAGAATTTGATGAACCAGGTGCTTCATCCTCATTGGCTAATTTAAAAGATTCACTTGATGATTCAGAATTATTATCCTTTTCAACCTGCAGAATTTCCTCCAAGAATCTTGCACGGGACACAGAAGCCACTGATTTTCTGGCAAGAACCTTTACACGACAACCACGGGGGTCTGGGTTATGGTTAGATGTGGGTTCGAGAATAAGAGGGTATTTAGGGATTGAGGTTCTTTCTGGTGATTGAGAATTGTATACAGATGGAGAATTTGAATTTGATTCATAAAGCCCTCCATCATAATCACGATTTGGCGATGAAGAAGAAGAAGCAGATGGTGGTGAAGACATGATTACGAGTGTTGTTAGGAAGAAAATAAAAGTGATAAGTTTTGGGTTTGAGAAAAGTGAGATGAACTTGGTTCGACGGTTACTTTATGAAGAAAAGAGTAATGATGACCCTTATATAAGATGTGGCTATTAATTATACAACGGGCAAATATTTATTCAAGTGGGAGTCTAATAGTTGTAGGAGTGTCATTGATTAGACAGTTAAGAGCTCCCTACCTCTAGGCTAATTGAGTTCCGATGGGACTTCTTGGAACGGGTTCATTTAGGGATTAGTACAAAGAATTTGAAATGAACCAAATATAGATTGAATCCTGCTCATGTGTGACTGTAATTAATTCGATAATTGTATGAAGATGAGCACGTACCTTGTCAGTAGGATGAACCAGCAGAGATGAACCAGGTTCATCGTGTTAAAGTCCTTAATTTGCCTCAATTTACAAAGATAGAGAAACATCATTAGCAACCATGGAATCATATTAATACATGGCAAGAGAGTATGCCAGTAAAGTCATGATGCTGAGCAATGATTAGTCTGGTTGATTATCTAAGTTAGTGTTTCTAGCCAATTTTTTTTTTAATTAGGTGATCTTAATCATTCCTAATTCAAGCCGGTTTCTCTCAAAATGCTCCCTACTTAGTGCTTTAGTAAAGATATCTGCAATTTGTTGATCAGTAGCACAAAATTCGATTGAGATCATTCCTTTTTTATAGTTATCCCTTAGGAAATGGTGTCTAACATCTATGTGCTTAGTTCTTTTATGATTAACCGGGTTCTTCGTCATACTTATTGCACTAGTGTTGTCACAGAAAATAGAAATGCATCCAACCTCTATACCAAAATCCATGAGTTGTTTCTTGATCCATAGCAACTTAGCACATCATGAGGCTTCAGCCACATATTCAGCCTCAGCAGTAGACAAGGCTACTGAATTTTGTTTCTTGGTAGCCCAAGACACAAGGCAGGAGCCCAAAAAGTGAGCCATGCCTAAAGTACTCTTCCTGTCAACCAGGAAACCTGCATAATCAGCATCAACATATCCTACAAGTTTGAAATTACTACCTTTAGGATACCAAAGGCACAAACCAGTGGTGCATTTCAAATATCTCAAAATTCTCTTCACTGCAGTGAGGTGGGACTCCTTTGGATTTGCCTGAAACCTAGCACACAGTCCCATGCTGAACATAATATTAGGTCTGCTGGCAGTGAGATATAATAGAGACCCAATCATCCCTCTGTATAGCTTCTGATCAATGGATGAACCAGGTTCATCCACATCCAATTTTGTAGCTGTGGCTATGAGAATGTCTATTTTCTTTGAGTCTTCCATTTTAAACTTCTTGAGCAATTCTTTCACATACTTTTGTTGGTGGGTCATTGTTCCATTTGAGTTTTTCTTGATTTGCAAGCCTAAGAAGAAGTTTAGCTCACCCATCATACTTATCTCAAACTCACTCCCCATAGGCATAGCAAATTCCTTGCTTAATTTTTCAGAAGTCGCCCCAAATATAATATCATCCACGTATATTTGCACAACCAGGAGATCCTTACCCTTTTCCTTTAAGAACAAGGTAATGTCAATTTTGCCTCGTTTGTACCCATGTTCTAGCACGAATTTTGATAATCGTTCGTACCATGCTCTTGGTTCTTGTTTGAGACCATACAGAGCCTTGTCGAGTTTGTATACGTGGTCAGGTGACTCCTTGCTTTCAAAACCTGGAGGCTGCTTGACAATACATCTTCCTTCAGATAGCCATTGAGAAGGCACTCTTAACACCCATCTGATGAAGAGTGAATTCCATGTGTGCAACAAATGCTATAAGAATTCTGATTGCCTCCAGCCTTGCCACAGGGGCAAAGGTCTCATCATAGTCAATTCCCTCTTCTTGACTATACCCTTGAACAACTAGTCTTGCCTTATTTCTTGTAACAATTTCATCCTCATCGAGCTTGTTCCTGAAGACCCACTTGGTGCCAATCACTAATATGTCTAGTGGCCTGGGTACCAAGTGCCATACTTGACTTCTTTCAAACTGATTCAGCTCATCTTGCATGGCATTTACCCAATCAGCATCTTGTAGGGCTTCCCCGATGTTCTTTCGTTCGATCGGATAGAAAGGCATCAAACGAACACAGATTTTTCAAGGATGATCTTGTGTTGATTCCGGATGTCAAATCTGTTATGATGTTCTCAAGAGGGTGAGAACTCTGATATCTGTGTGGTTTGAGTACCAGCTGTTCATTCCTAGACAATTCCATGGCGTCTTGTTGCTGTGGAGCAGGATCAGGGCCAGGTTGCATATGTTGAATTCCCTCTGTCATTTTGCTTGGGGTAGTTGAACCTGGTCCATCACCTGTTCCACCTTCCATGTTTGCTTCAATGTGATCACTGCTTCTCACCAGTCCAAGCTCCTCATCTTCTTGTTCCTGTCTCTCAAAAAGAGTGTTAGTTTCATCAAAGACAACATGCACACTTTCTTCTACACACATACTTCTTTTATTGTATATTTTATAAGCTTTTCTATGTGATGAATATCCCAAGAACACTCCCTCATCACTTCTGGGGTCAAATTTTCCTAGGGAATCTTTGCCATTATTATGCACAAAACACTTGCATCCAAAAGCCTTAAGGTGGGATATGTTGGGCTTTCTCCCTTTAAGTAATTCATAGGGAGATTTCTCTACCAGAGGTCTGGTCATGAATCTATTGATTATGTAACAAGCAGTGTTTATTGCTTTAGCCTACAAGCTGTGAGGTAGTTTGCTAGATAGAAGCATGGTTCTTGCCATGTCTTCAAGAGTTATGTTTTTCCTTTCAAGAACCCCATTTTACTGTGGGGTTCTAGGAGCATAAAAGTTATGATTGACACCATATTCATCACAGAACTCAGCAAACTTAGCATTCTTAAATTCAGTACCATGGTCAGATCTTATTGATGCTAGTTGATGTCCTAATTGATTTAGAGTTTTCTTGATAAATAAGGTGAAAATATCAAATGCTTCATCCTTAGATTCCATGAATAAGGTCCAAGTGAACCTTGAATAATCATAAACTAGCACCATCACATATCTCTTACCACCTATGCTCAGAGTTCTCATAGGACCATCCAGATCCATATGAACCAGTTCCAACGTCCTGGTGGTACTAACTATTTTCTTACTTTTGAAAGAAGACCTTACCTGCTTCCCCCTGGCACATGCCTCACAAACTTTGTCCTCCTTGAACTTAATGTTAGGAAGTCCTACCACTAAGTCCTTAGAGACTAGTTTGTTAAGCTGAGTCAGACTTGCATGACCAAGTCATTTGTGCCACAGGAGGGGATCACTGTCCAACACACTTAGGCAAGTGAGTTCATTTTCAGACAGTGTGGACAAGTCTATGATATAGATATTATTCATTCTCTTTCCCTGCAAAACAATCTTGTCAATAAGCAAGTTGATCACAAAACATTTTATGGAAGTGAAAGCGACAAGGTTACCTTTGTCACACAATTGTGACACACTGATTAGGCTATATTTCAAGCCATCTATCAGGTACACATGTTCTATTGAACGTGTGTCCTCTTTACCTACCTTGCCGACCCCAATAATTTCACTTTTCTTTCCGTTTCCAAAGGAGACATTCCCTCCTTTGAGGTTTTCAAGTGAAAGGAATTGTTCCTTGTTCTCTGTCATATGCTTAGAGCAGCCACTATCCAAGAACCAAATTTGGCTGCTTCCTTTCACTCGTACCTACAAAAGGAAATCAGGGGTTAGTTTTAAGAACCCAAACTAGTTTGGGTCCTTTTCTATGAGAGAATGGATGAATCAAATTTTTTCTGGACCAATTTGGTAGCCAGTTTTTCTTTTTGACAAACCTCTCATTTTTTCGACTGGCCTGCTCTTTTGCAGTACACTCATATTTGTAGTGGCCAGTCTTACCACAGTGGGTGCAAATTTTATTTTCAGGTAGAGTGAGATACTTGCTTTTGGGATCCCACTTAGGCAATTGACTCCCAAAACCAAGCCCTCTCCGGTTGCTACTATGATTCTCTTGAAGCCATGTTAAGGCATCAGAGGATTTATTCCATTTACAAGTTCTATCTAGTTCATGTTTGACTTTTCCAAGCTCTTCTTTAAGTGATCTTATATGTTCATCCTTGGCATACATTTTATCTTTTAGTTTACGCAAATTTTCCTCTAACATGACATGAGAGTGATCAACAACTTTTTTACTAGATCCTAATCTCAGTTTTAAGTTCTCAGATTTCAGTTCTAGAATCTCAGTCTCAAGTGGATGAACCTAGTTCAACAAGACAGTGTTTTTCTTTTCAGATTCACTGACTCTGATTTCCAGGTTCATGCACTTTGCTTTTAGCATTGCACATTCTTTAGATAGTTGATCCTTCTCTTTGGTTGTTTCCTCAGAATCATCTATTAAATCAAGTAGCAACTCAGAGAGTTTTTCCTTAAATAGGAACTTTATTTTGTTTTTGAGATAGGAGATACTTACCTCTAATTCTTCATGTGATTCCTCATCATATTCTCCAATTTCCATGAGCACCTGATCTTCAGTCTCCCCATCTTCTGATTCCTCATCTGAACTTTCCCCCCAAGCAGCAACCATAGCCTTTGTTGAGGTTTTCTTGGGTTGGACCAGTTCCTTCTTTCATATCTCTCCTTTTTCCATTATACTTCCAACTGAGGACAGTTTTTGATGAGATGGTCAGTCTTGCCACATTTGTAGCATCCCTCGTTGGTTGGCCTTTTTGGAGCTTTTGCTTTGTTGTAGTTTCCTCCTCTAGAGATGCCCTTCTTCCTCATGAGAAAGTTTCTGAATTCTTTGGTAATCATGGCCATATCATCTTCCTCCAGATATGCTCCCTCAGTGATTCTTAGTGCTAGAATCTTCTCCTTCTTTGGACCATCCATCTTCATTGTCTGCCTTCTGAGTTCATAGGCAGTGTGGTTTCCAATCAGCTCATCCAATCTCAGGGTTGCCATATTTTTGGATTCTGGATAGCAGTGATTTTGCTTTCCAAGAAAATAGGCAAGACCCTTGTTAGGATCTTCTCAACCCTGTCCTCTTCAAGAATGACTCTTCCAAGAGACTTCAGTTCATTAGTCAAGGTTGTGAACCTTGTGTACATCTCTTGGATAGTCTCTCCTTCTTTCATAGTGAAGTTTTCATACTGAGAGTATAGTAGAGTACCTCTTAACCTTTTTACCTGATGTGTTCCTTCATGGGATACTTGAAAGTATCCCAGATCTCTTTGGCAGTGGTGCAACTTTGGATTCTGCTGTACTCATCTGGACCTAGTCCATACACTAGCCACTTTTTGGCCTTTGCATTCTTCTCCCATTTCTTCAGATCCTCAGCAGTGCAGTCAACTCTAGTCTTTAATACTTCTACACCTTCAGCAATCTTCTTCATGGTGGCTAGAGGACCATCAGTGACTATGTCCCATAGTTCATAGTCTTCTCCAATCAGGTGATCCTTCATCCTGTTCTTCCACCAAGAGTAATACTGGCCATTGGAGAGTGGTGTCCTTGCAGTTGATTGACCCTCCCAGTTTTCAGGTGGTGCACTCATCTTGATCTTCTCCGGTGTGTTAGCCTTTCAAGGATAACCTGTTCTGATACCAATTGATGTTTTAGACGTCAATACCACACAACAAGATAGATAAATTTGTGTGGTATCCAATTTTTCAATTGCTGTCTCTCTAGAAGAACATGGTTCTTCTTGGTGTTCCAACTTCTACTGTTGCGAAATAATAAAAGCAGTAAAGTTAAAACACAGAGATTTTTACTTGGAAAACACCTCGCTCAAAAGGTGAAAAAACCACGACCTACTCCTCAGTAGGATTTTCTCAAACTCTTCACTAAAACTCTGAGCCAAACGGACTTACAAAATAAACTCTCTTGTAATCCTAGGACTAATTCTAATCCCTTCGTAGTAAATAGCCTCTAGCTAATTTCTACAAGCTTCAAGTTAACTCTAACTTGAATAATGTGTACCTATTACAATTGCTTCTATGAAAGCTGAAAAGATACAATATTAAATCGCCTACTACAACCAACTAGACTTAATGAAAAACAGATGGAACTGGTTCTTCTAGCTGGTCTATAGCCTTTGTATCACATCTGCTTGCAAAATCTCTGGGAATTTTGCTTTCAGATCTTGATTCACTTCTACACTTGTGCGTTGGTAATTCAAGCAAGAATACTTCAATTATTTATAGAGTCAGTTGTTGAGTTTGTCGTTTATGAACGGTACAACTCTTCTTGGGAGAAAGAGTTCGTATTAAACTCAACTTCCTTCCTTCATTACTGTCCTTGCTGAATTCAAATTCTATTCTCTTATCAATTTGTAACCTTTTCGCATTAGGAGACACTCTCTTTGTTCATTGATACTTCACAATCGCATTCATCTCCTATGCATATACGATTCATGTGCCAACGCGTCAGGTCCAGTATGTGTGCTCTGATGGACTTGGTTCAACTGGTAAGACATTTGTCAATCTTCAAAACTATGCAGTGACTTGGGTCAACAGAAATCAAGGCATTAGACGACAACAGGACATGTGAGGTAGTAGACTTTCCCAAGAGAAAGAACACAATTAGATCAAAATGGTGTATAAAATAAAATATCGAGCTAATGGAGATGTTGAAAAATTCAAGGCCAGACTAGTAGCAAAAGGATATAGCCAAAAGGAGGATTTAGACTACCATGAGATCTTTTCACCAGTTGCCAAAATGGTAATTGTGAGGTCAGTTATTGCAGTAGCCGCATGAAAAGGGTGGACTATGTATCAAATGGAAGTGTATAATGCATTTTTTACAAGGAGACTTATATGAAGAAGTATATATGGAAATGCATCAAAGGTTTTAGAAGACGGGGGAGACTAAAGTGTGCAAGCTAGTGAAGTCCTTATATGGACTAAAACAAGCTTCAAGACAATGGAACATAAAATTACAGAGGCACTTCTTGAAGCAGGGTATAAGCAAAGTCTATATGACTATTCACTGTTTACCAAGAAGAAAGGAGCGAACTTTGTGGATGTTCTTGTGTATGTGGATGATGCAGTTCATTTAGGAAAATAAAGATGTTTCAAATCACAAATTCAAAGTAAAAGATCTGGGAGAATTGAAGTCATGAGATCCAACAAAGGGATCTTACTAAACCAAAGGAAATATGCCCTGCAATTGGTTTTTGATATGGGGTTGGGAGCTACTAAACCAGTAGCAATACATATGAATCAAAAGTTTACTTTAGCAGAATTTGTTGCACATGTTGGGCTATCTGGAGATAAATTGATGAAAGATGTTGCAGATTATCAGAGATTGATTAGGAGGTTAATATATTTGACTATCACAAGGACAAATATAATATTTGATGTGCAAACACTTAGTCAATTTATGCAGCCACCCAAGCAGCTCACTGGGAAGCAGCAATAAGAGTTATAAGGTATATCAAACTGAATATAGAAATGGGAATTCTACTGAGCAGTAAAGGTGCATACAGTCTGACTTGCTTTTGCGATACAGACTGGGCTGCATGTCCTAATACCAGAAGGTCAGTAACTGGTTTCTTTGTGAATTTTGGGGAATCATCAGTGTTATGGAAGTAAAAGAAAAAGTAGACAGTGTCTAGAAGCTCAGCAGAAGCAGAGTATAGAAGTCTTGTAACAGCTACTGCAGAAATAGTTTGGCTACTTGGGTTGTTCACAGAACTTGGCATTTCAGTTGAGCAGCCTGTGCCTGTGTTTTGTGACATTAAGGCAGCCCTACAGATTGCAGGCAATCCCATATTTCACGAGAGGACTAAGCATATATAGATTGATTGTCACTTTGTGAGAGATAATATTAAAGATGGCAAGATCAAGACTCATCACATAGGGACAAAGGAGTAGGAGGCAGATCTATTGACTAAAGGGCTTGGGAGAATACAACATGAATATTTGTTAAGCAAGTTTAGAGTGCTTAATATTTTACACCCTCCATCTTGAGGAGTGTGAGAATATGAGTAGTATGACAGTTGGGCAAGGCAGTTAGCCAGCTGTCACCAACTATTTAGGGTAGTTATAGTTAGTTGACATTAATTGATTGGGAATTAAGTTAGTGAAAGTCTAGTAATTATGTGTATATGTATGATGTATATCAGATTTTGAAATTCAATCTTCATATACTAGAAAATTTCACACTAATTATTCTCTCTCTAATGTTCATCTTCTCCTCCTAAACTCAGCTAACACGTTTGGACCTCCATTAATGAAGGATGAGTTGTGACTGGAATCAACTCAATTCACAACTTTTCCAATGCATTGCAAGACTGTTAGGCAGTGTAGTAGACTAGTAGTCCAGTTTAAAAATATAAGATGTTGATATTTCTTACTACAAATTGTTTATGAGCCTTTATGTTCAGTCACAAAGATATACTCGTCTATTTTAGTTTAAAAAATGTTTGGCCTTCGGTCTAAAAAAATAGAATTGAAAATATGTTTAGAATACTAAGTACAATGTTTCTAAATATAACTCTGGCCAATGATCTATGACCCCAGACAAAAATACTTCAAATCAATAGTGAATACCGTGACTATATAGTAGGAGTAGCACTTTCTATTTATGTATTTTCTTCCAATAGTATTATTTTAAAAAAAATAGGATGAAAGGCTTAAATAATAGTACATTGAAATGGATATAAAGTATTCAAATAGAAGATCACAACTATGGGTGGCAAACGTGCGGGTCGGATATAAGACGGGTAAAAAATGGGTAATGAAAAAAGTGGATAAATTAACCTACCCGAATCATATTTAATACAGATAAAAAATGAGTTAACCGGTTATTATCCACGACTTCTTGAATATGATCACTTTTGGGAGAATTTCTAGTTTTCCAAACTTGAGAAACCTCCAATTTGAGGCTTTACAAATGTAAAAGTTAAACTCAATAGTTATCTATTATTTATCCATTTTCCAAATGGATAATATGGTTTTTATCCATATTTGACCCTTTTTTAAATATTAGAAAAAAATTATTTTAATATCTCAAAAAGAACTGTTTAAAATCATGTATAGGTTCATTCTTTTAATATTATATTTATGAATCTTTATTACACTAATCGTTGAATATTTTTTTAATATTTGTAACAACTAATTTGATAAGTTTGACTTCAACCTTTGACAAATAAAATCTGGAAATTGAATGGTCATAACTTATACGTTACTTTTGACGCAACAATTATGTATATGTTATGAAATAACGACTGTAAAGAAATAAACTGAAGATAAGTATAGAGAGAGATTGATGTCTTATTCAATTTTAAAACTGATGCACATAATGAAATGAAATCTCCTCTATTTATACAAGAAAGGAAGTTGCTGTGTAAGCTGCTACTGCAAGCTGCTTTGTAAGCTGGTTGTAAGCTGCTATTGCAAGCTGCTGTGGAAGCTGCTACGCAAGCTGCTACTGCAAGTTGTTGTGTAAGCTGCTTGTAAGTTGCTACTGCACCAGATACAGATAATCTTCTATCGGGGTTAATATTTATTCATAACGGAGTACCGAAATGATAAGCTTCTTCAGGAAGCTTATTTCCAGTAGAGTACCAAATAGATAAACATATTTACGACGGAGTCCCATATGGATAACCTTCTTCAGGAAGCTTATGAACATCCATAATATAATATATACTTATAACACTCCCCCTTGGATGTTCATTAAAAGATAATGTGCCTCATTAAAATCATACTAGGAAAAACCCCGTGGGAAAAATCCTAGTGAAGGAAAAAGAGTACACATATTTAGTAATACACATTGCTAGGTGCGTCATTAAAAACCTTATAAGAAAAACCCTGTGGGGAAAACCTTAGTAAGGAAAAAAGAGTGCATCGCGTATTTTACTCCCCCTGATGAAAATCTTATTTCAAATATTTGAGTCTCCGCATTCCAATCTTGTATACAATCTTCTCAAAAGTTGAATTTGTAGAGAATATTATCCACCACTATTTCTGATCGATTTAAACTAATCTCATCAAACCAAGAAGCTGTTGCAAGTCATTTCATTGAGTTGCTTGCAACCTGCCTGCATCAACTGCTTGTAGATAAACTTCAATGGAGTACTAGATGGATAATCTTCTTCAGGAAGATTATCTACAACAGAGTAATAAATGGACATCCACAATAATATTTTCGTAATACTCCCCCTTGGACGTTCATTATTATGTGCCTCATTAAAATATTACTAGGAAAAAATCCCGTGGGAAAAATCCTAGTCAAGGAAAAAGAGAACAATAATAATATACATTGAAAGCTGCCTCATTAAAAACCTTACCAGGAAAAGCCCAGTGGGAAAAAACCTGAGCAAGGAAAAAAGAGTACATTGCATAATTTACTCCCCCTGATAAAGACTCTGTGTAGGAGAAGAGCCATATCTTGCTAGCAAATTAGCAGAAAATGCTGTGTCAGGCCTTGTAGCATTAGCAAAGTTCACTAATTGCACTGAGATAGGGTACTTCGGGACCAAGGAGTTCCTCATCCTCTTCTGGAGGTCAGAACAAATCCTTATGTACTTCAAGTGATCGAACAACCATTGGTGTACTTAATGGGTGCGCTTTGTCCATGTAAAAGCGTTTTAAGACCCTTTTCTGTATAGGTAAATTGATGGATAAAGATCATGTCTGCTAAATGTTCAATTTGCAGACCAATGCAAAGTTTTGTCTTTCCTGCATCTTTCATCTCAAATTCTTTATCAAGATATTCAATTGCCTTTTGGAGCTCTTCTAGAGTTCCAATAAGATTTATGTCATCAACATAAACAGTAAGTATAACAAATTCTGATGATATTTTCACATAAAAAATACGTGGACAAATAACACCATTTATGTAACCTTCTTTCAGCAAATATTCATTGAGGCGATTATATCACATGCGCCCAGACTGATTTAAATCGTACAAAAACCTTTGTAATCTGATTGAATAAATTTCTCGAGACTTTGAAATATATGCTTCAGGCATTTTAAATCCTTCAGGGATCTTCATATAGAATTAATCAAATGATTCATATAGGTTATGACTTACATTTAAATGGCATGACATCTTCAGGTGTCTGGACTACAAGTCCGATCCTCACGATCTTTTACAATATTATGCACTACATTATATCAAACATATCGTCGAAGATCATTTCATATCGGTTCCTAAACGATATAACTTGTTGAGATCTCATCACTTTCCTTATTTCAGGCACCTGAACTTCTTCTGGAGTTTCATGAAATGTTATGTCGTGGGCTCTTCTAGAGCTCATTTCTTCCTTATTATGATCATTTGGATCATTTGCTCATATCCTTTTCAAGGATTGTTACCTTTAGAACCGATTGGTCTACCACGTTTCATGCGTACAGTAAACTCCATCCTTCAGGGACTTTACTTTTAATAGGAGCATCCGCAGCTGATATATGATATTTAATTATGGATCAGCAAATGTTTCTGGCATTTGACTTGAATTATCTTCTAAGTGAGGATTATACTAATGATAATTCGATTCATAGAGCATATTTTTCAGCTGTTTATTCCATCACCCAAATGTTAGAAAAACTAACATATATCCTCAATATTCTTTCGAAAAAATATCTTTGTGCATTATGGTAGAGAAATTTATCATATACCACACATCAAAAGATAATAGTAAAAATATTTGGTTTCTGATCCTAAACCAATTGTGAGGGGAGAACTTATCATATATTATTGGCCTGATGCATACAAGTGTTGTTATATGCAATTTAGAAAATCTTAGATCAACACATGAGGCTTTGTTCTCATAAACGATGGTTTAGCCTTTAATAGGAGGTATTCAATGCTAAACTAGCTTGGATATAAACCAGAATCATCAAGATCAACTATCTTGATTTCATAATCTGAAATTTATGCTCTTAATTGATAAAAGTAATTTCAAATGCCAAACTATAATTGGTTCATACGATAGGTGAATGGGCCCATATTCACCTTTTATATATTTCAGATTAGGGTCTTAGTCCCAAATTTAGCTGGTATAATCAATTATTATGAGAACAAGCAACACAAGAGAATTCTTGAAGAATCTTCTAGTTCTTTAGTATATGCTTATTTGAATTCTCAAATAGCTCATCTAAAAATGGCAAATGGAAACTTCAGGTTTATCATGGCATGTGCTATCTCTTAGTAAACTTCTGGTTTACTATAGCATAAACTTTTGCATTAGTAAACTTCTGATTTACTGTGGCTACTTTTGTATAGGCAAATTTCTGATTTACTGTAGCATTTTTACCTCAGTAAAACTTCTGGTTTACTGTGACTCCTTTTGCATTAGTAAACTTCTGGTTTACTGTGATACATGATATAATACAAATTGAAGAATAAGGCAAGTAACTTTCCATATACATATTATTACCCCCTATGATTGTGGAAACATGAAGATTTTCAATCTTCCAGTCATCTGTAGTCTTAATATGATAGCCATTTGTATTAGTAAACTTCAGGTTTACTACAACATATGTTTGACCGTAATCATATAATATGAATGACATATTTGTATATAAGCTCTTCAAGAACCTTCGTTTATTATCCACAGTCTAATATTTATCAGACACTACTGGTGTCATGTGTCTTCTAGACAAGCAGTTAGCTCTTCAGGAGTTATTGATACATTTTGTACTATCAAATATTTCTCAGACACTTCTGGTATCATGAGAGAAAATCATAATCAAATAAATAATATAAAAATAATTCTAAATTATAAAGTAAGAAATTAAGAATTTCAGTAATTTTACCACCAACTTTGTGATGGATGTCTCCTTCAGGGAGAAATACCATTAACATCTGAATATTTTATATTTAAGCGCAACCACATAGTCAATACATCCTTCAGGGAAAGATATATGAGTTGTTATTTCCATTGGGGAACTTAATAACTAATCATAATATATTAATGTGGTGCCGTAGAAATCATTCTACAAGAATGCATTTGCCTTACTTAATAAAATTTCCAAGATGTTTTACGTACAACAGGTACGTGCGGCAATGATTTTTATGCCAAAAAATAATATTTATATCCTCTGTTATTCTAACTCTTCAGGAGGTGAGTAGAGGTATTTCTTCATTCACTCCAAGGAATGAAAATGTTCTTAAAAAATAACTTTGAATAGCTCATTATTTTGTTTAAGCACGGAAAGACACACTTTTATAATATTTTCCTACTTCAGGAGGAAATTTCAATTGTGTTACTTCTTCAGGAGAAAATTTAAAATACGAAATATTGAGTATACATTCTCTCAATTATATTACCTCTTCTGGAGGTTAATTGTAATATATTTACATCAAGAGCGCGTTCATATATTATCACATTCACTTCAGGAAATGGATTAATATTTATCAAAAGTCCTCATCCTTCAGGTAATGGAACATAATTATCTGAATGTGCATTAATCACACCAAATTGTGTGATGACTTAGAAATGCTACTTCAGGAGCAAATAGAGGCATGCAAGTAATATAGAGAAATTTTCTCTAACTTATCTTCAATTGTGACCATAGAAAGCCTAAATTATCACTTCTGGTGGTCATAGGCATATACCACTTCTGGTGGTTAAAAAAACTTAGTTACAATGAGATATACGAAACACAACCACTTCTGGTGGTTAAAAAAACTTAGTTACAATGAGATATACGAAACACAACCACTTCTGGTGGTTGTATATTTCTTGCAAACTTTGCTAGAGTTTAAGTGAACCATAAAATTAAGTCATAACAAGACTTAGGAAATATGCCGCTGCCGGTGACTATATTTTTTTGAAAACTTCCATACTTAGCCATCAATAAAGATGAAAATAATAAGTCATGGTCCCTTCTCGCAATATTTTTCTTCAGGAACAAACTTATGGCATGAACTGCTAAGTGAACTAGTTATGCTCCTTAGGACCAATGAACAAAAATCATATTGTTAGTAGCAAAAACAAGAATGTTTGATATGAAGGAAATACTAACCTTTTGAGTAGAATTCTTAATTATAGCGATTGGATATGATTTATATTCATAAACTTTTGCTGACGCAACTCAACAAATATTTACTGTTAAGCAATATATGGAAGTGCAAAAAATTAACGTCACAAGTCCTTTGCTATAAACCTACTTCAAGATAGCAAAGAAAAAAGGGGAAATAATTTGTCGTTCATAAAGACAAAGTGGTATAGTAAAACCTTTAAGCCAAACATGAAATTATTTTCATGCTTACTTTTCTAATATGGAAATAAAATACTGACGCTGAAGAAATATAAATAGTTCAAACCACTGTAAAAAGGGTAAAAATCCATAAATACAACAACTTGATCTTACTTATAGTGAGAACAAATGCCTTTGGACGAGGATAACTATAGTAATACATCTTTCAAAGTAAGTGCTCAAGGCAGAGTCTCATGCTGATAATGTGTTATGAAATAACGACTGTAAAGAAATAAAATGCAGACAAGTATAGAGAGAGAGAGATTGATGTCTTATTTAATTTTCAAACTGATGTACATAATAAAATGAAATCTCCTCTATTTATAGAAGAAAGGAAGTTGCTGTGTAAGCTGCTACTGCAAGCTGCTGTGTAAGCTGCTACGCAAGCTGCTATTGCAAGCTGCTACGCAAGCTGCTATTGCAAGCTGCTGTGTAAGCTGCTACGCAAGCTGCTACTGCAAGTTGTTGTGAAAGCTGCTTGTAAGTTGCTTGTAAGCTGCTTCTGCACCAGATACAGATAATCTTCTATCGGGGTTAATATTTATCCATAACGGAGTACCGAAATGATAAGCTTCTTCAGCAAGCTTATTTCCAGTAGAGTACCAAATAGATAAACATATTTACGGCGGAGTCCCATATGGATAACCTTCTTCAGGAAGCTTATGAACATCCATAATATAATATATATTTATAACAGTTTAGCCTTAATATTATAATTTTTAACGTTTCTTAACCATTTGATAGCCTTAATGGCTTTTGTTTTTAACATATTATAACAAACTTTGAAAAGCCTTTATGGCTTGGAACTTTTTTTTTTGGTCAGATAGTGCAGTTTCTTTGGACGGTATACACTTCTTTGTTTTCATCTTTTAAAAGTAGTGAATAAAGTAAAAACTTTTCTACTATTATCGTGAGTTGTCTATATTTCTACTACTAATTTATACTATAAGAGCTTGTTGAATCTTGGGGATACGCTTAATTTTTATCATGGTGTGGACGAAATATTCTTAAGGGCACAATGTCCGTGACACGTCTCAAACTACATCTTATTCTCCATATCAATATTTTACAACAATCTTAAGGATATTTTCACGTTGTTATTATGGAAAATAACGTTGCTAATGTTGATGTTGATGCTACTACACCCGATGTACTAATTTTTGTTGATGTTCCATCACCAATTATCTATGTCAAACCTTTCCTGATGTTTCAAAAATTGAAGTTTTTGGTGGAGATAATTTTATGTGCTGGCAGGAAGGCGTGTATTCTATTTTGGATATGTATGGGATTGCTTTCGCACTTATTGATCATAAGCCAACTGAAGCATCTTTCATTCAGATGGATCAATGGGTTCATGCTAATAAGGTATGTAGACATACTATAATTTCTAATATTTCTAACGAGTTGTTCGATGTCTATATTTCTTACAAGGAATCAAAAGAAATTTGGGATTCAATGATAACAAAGTACATTGCTGATGATGCTACCAAACAAAAATTTGTGATAGGAAACTAGTACGAGTGGATGACGAAAGACAAGGATATAAATGCACAAATCAACGAATATCACAAGCTGATTGAAGATCTCAAATCTGAAGATATATCTCTGTCCGAACAGTTTGTTGTTTGTATGCTTATAAAAAAACTTCTCAAATATTGGAGTGACCACAAACAACATTTGAAACACAAACACAAGCAGCAGTCGCTGAAGGACTTGGTCAAACATATTATAATTGAAAATAGCAACCGCAAGCAAGCTGTTGCTGACATAGGAAAGGAGATTGCTACAAGAGCCAACCTTGTGGAGGACAACAAGCCGCAGAACAAATCAAACAACAGGTACGATAAAAAGAAATGGTTATAACCCATGTTGTTCAATGTCGGAAAAGAGTTGGGAATGACAATCCCGCTAAGATTAAAGTAAATTTAACTGAAGCCAAAGCGGATGACATAATTGCTGCGATTGTTTTCCAAGTGAACCTTGTGGTCACTGTGAAAAATTGGGTGTTAGACTCCGGTGAAACTAAGCGCATATGTGCTACCAAAAAAGACCTTGTATTTTACACCAAATTTGAGGAAGGAGATGAAGTTGTATATGTTGGTGGCTCAAGAACAACTACGGTTCGGGAAAAGGCAAATTTTTTCTCAAATTTACATCTGAAAAAACTTTGGCGTTGAATGACGTATTGCATATTCTTAGTACTTGAGCCACTATGTGGGATTATTAGGAAAAATGGGGGTGGAGTTTTGGTTTGTGTCACGACCCAAAATCCAACTAGTCGTGATGGAACCTAACCCAACCTGTTAGGTAAGCCAATGAATAACTATCCAATTCTAATAATATTTAATAAGTCAATTAAGTAAAAAAATTATCTGAATTTTATACATGTTCAAAGGACTGGTAGTACAAATCATAAACTTCTAAGATTAGAATTTACAAAGCTAGTATGAAATAAATACATCATTTGTTCAAAATGTACATAAGCAGATTTTTATGAATCTAAGGCTACCATGAACAAGAGGCAGTTACAACCGAAACACAGGGACGTCTTCAATTCCAGCTCCGGTCGATCACAACAAAATCAGCAACCAACATCTGCACGAGTGTAGTATGAGTACAACCGACCCCATGTACTCAATAAGTAACAAACCTAACCTTAGGTTTAAAGTAGTGATGAGCTGGAACAAAGGTCGGGTTCAACACCAATAGCCAACAACAATCCATAAAAACGTAAAGCAAGTAATAAACGAAGTAACTCAGAGATAGAATGCTCAGCTTAATCGTGATTCTGCAAATAGTTCTGCCTTTCAAGTATATTAGTGAAAACCCAAGTTGTTTACCGAAGTTTCCAGTAATATGAGTGAGTTTGAAAATAGTAATTTTTCCCAAAAATCCTTTCAACAATAAATAAGATGTTCCATAAGTGTAAAATACATCTCTATGCCCATTATTTCACAATGTGTAAGAACTCATGAATGATGTGATATCTTACAATATGAGGAAAATACATCTTTATGCCCATATGTCAACATGTGTGAGAAGTCATGAATGATGTGATATCGTACAGCATGAGGAAAATACATTTCTATGCATGTATGTCATGTGTGCATGTCAATACAATGAATCTCATAGATGAACTCATGTACTCACACTCTCAGAGTACTCAATCTCACTATCTCACACTTTTCACTCATCATGCTCAATCACTCAGTATTGTATATGGCCAATCCGGCCCAGGGAAAATCCATACCGGAAAATATACATCAACTGACCATCAGTCACTCAGTACTGAGTAGGGCCAATCCATCCCGTAGGGAAGATCCATCCCCAGGTATAAATGCTTCAGACAATATCCATGTCCAGGGAAGATCCATCCCTCAATATAAATCAACCGTGCTCATTGGGAGGGGGGGGTGTAGACTACGGAGGGGCTTCTTCAACCCAAGCGCTATCATATATCAGTATAACCGCTGCGGCGTGCAGCTCGGTCCCATAAATGTCACTCATAATCAGACCCTCGGCCTCACTCAATCATCAATCTCTCCAGTCTCCTGGGCTCACAATGCCATGAAATTATCCCAAATGATGATATGATGTGTCAATAACTGGTAACAGAGACTGAGATATGATATGCATATGAATGCATATGACTGAGTATGTAATGCAATGAACGCAGATAACTCAACAGCAAAATGACCTCAGTGGGTCCCAACAGGATAAACATGTAGTCGAGACATGGTTTCTAACATGGATCACAACTCAATAGCTCAAGTACGTAGAAATATCATGGTTACAGGTAAGATCGGGTGACTACATTGTACCACAGAAATAATGGAGTCACAAGTTTACATGATGCACGCCTTCACGCCCGTCACCTAACATGTGTGTCACCTCAACGCCACTCACATAGCACGTAATTCGGGGTTTCATATCCTCAGTACCAAGTTTAGAAGTGTTACTTGCCTCGAACAAGCCAATTCCAATACCGAGAAAGCCAAGTGAAGCTCCAAAAATGCCATATCGCGCACCGACCTCACAACGACTCAAAACTAGCCCAAAGAAACTCAAATACATCAAATAATGCCAAAGGAAACAAACCCAATCGAAAAAGGTCGAATCTTTAATGAAATCCCAAAAATTATCCCAAAAGTCCACCCCAGGACCGCACCTCAGAACCCGACAAAACTCACAAAATATGACAATCCATTCCATTACGAGTCCAACCATACCAGTTTCACTCAAATCCAACTCCAAATCGATTTTTAAAACTCGAAAATTCACATTATGATACTTTAGGCTAAAACCAAAAATAAGTAGAGAACACTTACCCTAATCCACATGGTGAAAACTTCTTCAAGAATCTCCTTAATCCGAGCTCCAAAGCTCCCAAAATGTAAAAATGGCCGAAGCCCTCGAAATAGAGTACTTTATATGCACTGCCTAGTGATACCCTACACGAACGCGGTAGAAGCCTCGCGTTGGCGATGCACAAACTCACATTGCGACACTTTACACTACGCGTTCACGGAAAAACCCTCGCGAACACAATGAATCACCGTGCCAGACTTCTGCGATTGCGAACAACTCACTGCGAACGTGATGAAGGACCCATATAGACTGACCAACCCTCATTCAACACTACATGAACGCATAGCCATGGACGCGGACGCGAAGGTTAAAATCTTCAACCCAGTGCGAACGCAAAGAACAAATAGCTCCACTGACCAAAATACCTTTCGTGATTGCGTCTTGATCTTCAAAAAATCACAAAGAACGCCAGGAGCAACAGGTAACAACAGAAAACCAGCAACCAAATAAGAATGAGAAATGGTCTGAAACTCACCTGAGCCACTCGAGACCCCGACCAAATATACCAACAAGTCCCATAATAACACACAGACCTACTCGAGGCCTCAAATCAAACATAACAACATCAAAACGATGAATCGCACCTCAAATCAAAATCTATGTACTTTGAACTTTCAATTTCCAAAACACGCGCCAAAACATATCAAATCAACCCATAATGAACCCAAATTTCGCACACAATTCCCGAATAACAGAACGAAGCTATTTCAATTACCGAAACCACAATCTGAATATGATATCCTCAAAGTCAATTTTCAGTCAAACTTATGAACTTTCCAAACCTTCAAATTCTGAATTTTCGCCAATTTGTGCAGAAACCTTCTAGAAACATCCAAATGCAGATTCGGGCAGACGCCCAGGTCCAAAATTTCTATCCGAACCTATCGGAATCATCAAAACTCTGTTCTGGGGTCAAATTCATAAAGATTCAAACTTGGTCAACTCTTCCAATTTAAAGCTTCAACAATGAAATCTATTCTTCCAAATCAATTCTGAATAACCTGAAAACCAAAACCGACTATTCACATAAGTCATAATAAATTATACGGAGCTAATCATGCCCGTAAACTACTGAGTGAAGTACAAATGCTCAACATGATTGGTCGGATCGTTACAGTTTGTTGATAAGGTCGTGTTGACGAAGAATAATAATTTTGTTGGCAAGAGTTATTATTACCATGGCTTGTTTTGTACTCAATGTCATGAATGAAAATTCTAGTTCTTCTTCTTAGTTGATTGACTCTTTTAATTTATGGCATGCTAGATTAGGACAAGTTAGTTTATCTTATATTAATAAAATAGTTTTTGAAGGTCTCTTTTCAAATAATTATTCAAATATTGATTAGTGTGAAGTTTGTGCTGAAGCTAAACAAATTAAGAAATCACGTGCTTCTGTATTTAGAGAATCTGAATTGTTAAGTTTAATACATAATGATTTAGGAGACTTGAAACAATCTATGACCAGAGGAGGGAAAAATATTATGTGACATTTATAAACGACTTTTCTAGATATACAAAAGTTTATTTGTTGAGAAATAAAGATGAAGCTTTTGAAATTTTTAATTTATAAATCTGAAGTAGAAAATCAATTGGATAAGAAAATCAAAAGAGTTAGATCCGATAGAGGTGGTGAATTTATTTTGTTGAATGATTATTGTGAGAAAGAAGGCATAATTCATGAGATAACACCTCAATATTCTCTACAATCAAATGATGTAGCGGAAAGGGAAAATAGGATATTAAAAGAAATGATTAATAGCATACTTTTTATTTCTGCTGCCCCGTATAATCTTTGGGGTGAAGCTATTTTATCTGCTTGTCATTTACAAAATAGGATTCCCTATAAGAAAATGGGTAAAATGCCTTATGAGTTGTGGAAATTCTATCCCCCTGACTTGAAATATTTGAAAGTGTGGGGGTGCCTTGCTAAAGTTATGTTACTGATCCTAAGAAAAGAAAAGGAGGATCTAAAACATATGATTGTATGTTTATTGGGTATGCTGAAAGTAGTGCAGCATATAGATTTTTAGTAGTCAAAAGTGATTTGCTTGAATACAATACTAATGTTGAAACAAAAAATGCTTAATTTTGAAAATATTTTTCCCTTTAAAATTTGAGAATATATCTGATGTTCCTATTATTCCAAGTGATAACATTACTCATGTTCCTATTATTCAAAATAATTTTGAAAGTGAGAAGTTAAGAAGAAGCAAAAGACCAAGGAAAGAAAACTCTTTTGTAATGATTTTTATATTTATCTTGTGGATAATGATCATTTGACATATTCGGATGTCTGATGCATCATTTGGGCAGAAGCTATTGATGTAGAAATAAATTTAGTTTTATAAAATAAAACTTGAATTTTAGTTGATTTACCTCGAGGAGTGTCACACCTCCTTTTTCCCGAGGGGGATAGGGGAGTTTTTCCAATTGAAGTGACATTAATCAAAATAGAATTATTTGTTTATTCAGAGTCGCCACTTGAAAAAATTTATGCTGTCCCAAGTCCTTAGTTTATTCAAATCGAGGAAAATTGACTCTTATTTATGGTCTGCGAGCACAGAAGACCGAGTAAGGAATTCTGTTAACCTAGGAGATGGTGTGAGGAACTCCCGAGTTTCATGGTTTTAGCACAGTCGCTCAACTATCAATAATTGGCCTAATTATCTGATTTAATACATGTTTTAAACCTATTGTGTATTCTTACCTTTTAGCCCCTTTTAGTATCTATTAACCGCTTTTGGCATTTATGGGGTTTATTTGTATCACGACCCAAAATCCCAACATAGGTCGTGATGGCGCCCAACACCGGAGTCAGGCAAGCCAGCAGTTGTTTACTAGTGAGATTATCCTTATTTGACATATCAACCCCCACACTTACCAAATTTTAAGCTTAGATCATTTAAGTAAAAGCATATTTAACCAAAATAAGCAAATACAGCCACAAGGATCATGAACCAATATATACAGACCCAAAATATAGAGTCTACTATGTGTGTGCCAGGAACTAGTGTCACAAGTCTACAGGCGAACTAGTAGAATATACAAAAGATGATACAAACTGTTCTACTGTTTGAAAGAAGTAGACAGAAATAAAAAAAAGATAACTCCATAGTGCTGCTGAGAATCGCCAAGGGAGGCAGCTCACCGTGGAGTCAGGTCCAGAATATACCCCCAGGGTCAAGCTCCGGCCGGATAACCAGATGCACCAGCCTCAAAACCTGTACAATTAAGTACAGAAACGTAGTATGAGTATATAAACAAATATGTACCCAGTGAGTATCCCGCCTAACCTTGAAGAAGTAGTGACGAGAGGTCGACGTGATACTTACTAGGGTCAGACAATGTGGAATAAGTAAAGGCTAACTAGTAGTAGCAGCAATGAACAGTAATAAGGAAATGAGCATCAAATAACAGAGTACCCTCGCACCATCCTTTTCCATGGAATACAAGTTATTTAACCTTCTTTATTTTCATGAAATCAACAGTTACAATTAAAGGGCTTCTCACAAATTACCAAACATATAACAGACTATAAACATACGGTCATTACGACGTGAAAAGTAAATGTGCACTGTTGAGGGTCGAACGACCCGAACCATAGATACATATATCTTCCGCGCTCGCGAATCGAACATGCGACACGATTAATAGAATACCAAGACCACTCCTGCTCGCGAATCATCCATGCGACTCGGGGTCCCATATAAATTCATGATTAGCATGATATTTCCAGATAATTTAGCAGGGAACATACTAATAGTGTGAGAATTTTAGAAATATCAACTTCAAGCATAACCCCTTAGGCCTTCACATGTGAGATTTGAGGATATTAGACTACTTAATCCATATACAAGATCACATGTACGACACATAAAGCATGCTTGTGAGTCCTAAACTACCCAACAAGGTATAATAGAAGCTACGCACGGACTCTCGCAACTTCGTGTGTGCGCAACCCCTGCAAATAAGGACAAAACCACCATTTATAATCACCTATGAGGACAATTCCTTCTTACAAGGTTAGAAAGAAGACTCACCTCATGTCGAATTTACTCCCCGGACCAAGAACGCGCCCGAAACTCCGAATTGTACACCCGAGGACTCGAAACTAGCCAAATGTTATATAAATACATTAATTTATGCTCAAAGTATGGAAATTCTCCTACTCACTTAGTAAATTCACCCTTCTTGAAGAAATTCTAAAATCCAACCCAGGGCCAGCATGCTCGGATTCCAAAAATTCTCTAAGGGAATACTCACCCATAGCCTAAGGATCATTAATATATGATTTTTACTTGATTTCATAGCTAATTAACGGGTAAATTCTCAAATTTTTGAAAGCCCTAGGTTACTACCCAATTTTTGATTTTTCACTAATTAGGTGATTAAATTCAACTAGGAATTCACGCATTAACAAGTCTTAAGATGAAATTTAATTACCTTCTAGGGGTTGGGTCGGGGAGTCCTTTTCCCAAGCTCTCAAAGTGTTTAATGGAGGAAAGAGTGAATAAAAAAATGAAGAATCCCGTATTTAAGAAACACACTGTCTGACAGTGTTTCGGCACCTGCGGCTCAAGGACCGCACCTACGGAAATGGACGAAGAAGCCTGGGCCCGCACCTGCGGAGGGGAGACCGCACCTGCGGCTCCGCTCCTCCGTAACTTTGTCCGCACCTGTGAGAAATGGACTGCCCGCTGGGGTCGCACCTGCGACTGGGAAACCGCACCTGCGGATCACACCAGAACAGGTGCACCAACAGCTATTTCAGCTGGTTTTTGGCCTCGTGTGGTGTCCGGGAAGCACCTAGGCCCACCTGAGCCCCCGTCCGAATATACCAACAAGTCCCAAATCATAATACGGACTCGGAGCCTTCGGAACATCCAAAACAACGCTAAAACTCAAAATCAAACCTCAAAACCCCTAAAACCAAACTTAGGAACTTTAAGTTTTCTTGACTTCGCTAACAATTTGCCGAACCAACCTATACTACTCGGAATGACACAAAATTTTGCAGGCAAGTAATAAATGACATAACGGAGCTATTCCCGATCTCGGAATTCCGTTCAGACCTTGATAACACAAAAACACATCCCAAACCACAATAGAAACTTAAGGAACTTCTTATTTCAATATTGGGCGCCGAAATTCTCCCGGGTCATCAGAAACCCGTTTCGAACATACACCCAAGTGCGAAATCATCATACGAAGCTACTGGAACCGTCAAAACTCGATTCTGAGGTCGTTTATTAAAAATATTGACCGAAGTCAAATTTGTCCTTAAAGGCCAACCTTAAGGAACCAAGTGTTCCAATAGCACTCTAAACACTTCCGAATCCCGAACCACTAGTCCCCTCAAGTCATAAATCATAATAAGCCACTATGGGAAGTTTCATTTGGGGGAACGGGGTCCGATAATGCAATACGACCGGTCGGATCGTCACATTCTCCACCTCTTAAACAAACGTTCGTCCTCGAACGGGTCTAGAATCATATCTGAAGTGCTGAATAAGTGTGGATATCTGCTCCGCATGTCCTCCTCAAACTACCAGGTTACCTCATCGACTGGGTGCCCTTCCACTGGACTTTTACGGCAGAAACTCTCTTGGATCTCAATTGGGGATCCTGCCTGTCAATAATAGCAACTGGATCCTCCTCGTAGCCCAACTTCTCATCCAACTGAATAGTGCTGAAATCAACTATGTGAGAGAAGTCGGCGTGGTACCTCCGGAGCATGGATACATGAAAAATCGGATGAACTCATGATAAACTGGGAGGTAAGGCTAGCTCATAAGCAACCTCCCCAACTCGCCTCAACACCTCAAAGGGACCTATAAACCTCGGGCTCTTCTTGCCCTTCTTCCCAAATCTCATAATACCCTTCATCAGCGAGACCTTCAACAGAACCTTGTCTCGCTCCATAAATGATACATCACGCGCCCTCTGATCTGCGTAACTCTTCTGTCTGGACTGTGATGTGCGGAGCCTCTCCTGAATCAACTTCACCCTCTCCAAAGCATCCCTCACCAGGTTGGTGCCATATAACTTAGCCTTGCCAGGCTCCAACCACCCGATATGGGAACGACATCGCCGACCGTACAAAGCCTCAAATGGTGCCATCTCAATGCTGGACTGATAACTATTATTGTAAGCAAACTCGGCTAAAGGCAAGAACTGGTCCCACTGACCTCTGAAGTCAATCACACATGCTGTGAGCATGTCCTCCAATATCTGAACTGCATGCTCCGACTGACCATCAGTCTGAGGGTGAAATGTTGTGCTGATGTCTATCTAGGTACCCATCTCACTATGCAATGCTCTCAAGAAGTGTGAGGTGAACTGAGGACCTTGATCCGATATAATGGGCAACGACACACCATGCAACTGGACTATCTCCCGAACGTAGACCAGGGCCAACCTCTCAGAAGTATATGTAGTAGCCACTGGAAAGAAATGCGTCGATTTGGTCAATCTATCCACAATGACCCAAATCGCGTCAACCTTCCGCAAAGTCCGAGGCAACCCAACCATGAAGTCCATAGTGATGCGCTCCCATTTCCACTCAGGAATGGGCATCTGCTGAAGTAGGCCTCCTGGCCTCTGGTGCTCATACTTCACCTGATGGCAGTTAAGACACCTAGTCACATACTCCATAATGTCCTTCTTCATCTGCCTCCACCAGTAATGCTGCTTCAAATCACGATACATCTTCGTAGCACCAGGATGAATAGAATACCGAGAACTATGTGCCTCCTCTAGAATCCTCTCCCTCAGGCCATCAACATTAGGAACACATAAGCTGCCCTAAAGTCTCAAAACACCATCCTCGCCCATAGTAACCTCCTTGTCCCTACCTTGAACCACTGTCCCCCGTAGCTCTGCCAAACATGGATCATCATACTGCCGAGCCTTAATCTCCCCCAATAACAAAGACTGAGCAACCACGTGTGCAAGAACTCGACGAGGCTCTGAAAGGTCTAATCTCACCAGGTGATTAGCCAAGGATTGAATGTCCAAGGCTAGAGGTCTCTCTTAAGCTACAATATAAGCCAAGCTACCCATACTCTCCGACTTCCTGCTCAAAGCATCTTCTACCAGATTCGCCTTGCCCGGATGATAAAGAATGGTGATATCATAATCCTTCAACAACTCAAGCCATCTGCGCTGCCTCAAATTAATATCCCTCTGCTTGAACAAGTGTTGCAGGATGCGGTGGTCTGTATAAACCTCACAGGACACCCCATACAAGTAGTAACTCCAAATCTTAAGAGCATGAACAATCGCCGCCAACTCTAAATCGTGCACAGGGTAATTCTTCTCATGAACCTTCAGCTCGCGTGAATCATAAGCAATAACTCTCCTTTTCTGCATCAACACACATCCCAAACCAACGCGTGAAGCGTCGCAATATACTATGTACATCACCGAACCGGAAGGCAATACCAGAACTTGTGCAGAGGTCAATTCTGTCTTGAGCTTCTGAAAGCTCGCCTCACACTCGTCAGACCATATGAACGGGGAGTTATTCTGAGTCAGTCTAGTCAATGGAGCTGCAATAAAAGAGAACCCCTCCACAAATTGGCGATAATAGCCTGCTAGGCCTAAAAAGCTCCTAATCTCTGTAGCTGAAGTAGGACGCGACCAACTCTGAACCGCCTCAACCTTCTGAGGATCAACCTTGATACCCTCTCCGGATACCACATGCCCCAAGAATTCCACGGAATCCAACCAGAACTCACACTTGGAGAACTTAGCATATAGCTTCTGTTCTTGCAAAGTCTGGAGGACAACTCTCAAATGCTGCTCGTGCTCCCCTAGGCTACGTGAGTAAATCAAAATGTCATCAATGAAGACAATGACAAAGGAATCAATATACGGCCTGAACACCCTATTCACCAAGTCCATGAATGCTGCTAGGGCATTAGTCAATCCAAAGGACATCACCAGGAACTCATAATGGCCATATCTCGTACGAAAAGCAGTCTTCGGAACATCTGAAGCCCGAATCTTCAACTGATGATATCCCGATCTCAAATCAATCTTAGAAAACACACGAGCATTCTGCATCTGGTCAAACAAATCACCGATGCGCGGAAAAGAATACTTGTTCATAATGGTAACCTTGTTCAATTGGCGGTAATCAATACACATCCGCATAGACCCATCCTTCTTCTTCACAAATAGAACCGGAGCACCCCACGACGATACACTTAGTCTAATGAACCCCTTAGCTAACAAATCCTCAAGCTGCTCCTTCAACTCCTTCAACTCTTTCGGATCCATACGGTACGAAGGAATAGATGTAGGCTGGGTGTCTGGAGCTAAATAATGCAGAAATCAATATCACGATCCGGAGGCATGCCCGCAAGATCCGAAGGAAATACATCAGCAAACTCTCGAACAACTAGCAGTGAACCAAACGGAGACTCGACGGTGGCGTCCCGTACATAAGCGAGGTAGGCCAGACAACCCTTCTCGACCTTATGTCGAGCTTTCAGGAATGAAATAACCCGGCTGGCTGCACTAACTGAGGAACCTCTCCACTCCAGCCTAGGAGACTCTGGCATGGCTAAAGTAACTGTCTTGGCATGGAAATCTAGCACGGCATGATAAGGAGATAGCTAATCCGCGCCTAAAATAATCTCAAAATCAACCATGTCGAGCAATAAGAGATCCGCTCGAGTCTCAAACCCGCAAAACGAAATCACACAGGACCGACAAATCCGGTCTACAACCACAGAATCGCCCACGGGAGTGGACACATAAATAGGAGAACCCAAGGACTCACAAGGGACATCCAGAAAATGAGCAAATAAGACCGAAACATAGGAATAAGTGGATCCTGGATCAAATAACAACGATGCCTCTCTACCACATACTGTAATAATACCTGTGACCATGGCGCCTAAGGCCACTTCATATGATCTGGCCGGGATATCATAGAATCTAGCTGGAGCACCGGAAGACTGAGTTCCACCAGAGTGAACAGGAGTTGGATGACCTCCCCCCGACTGGCCTCCACCTCTAGGACGACCCCTGCCGACCTGTCCCCCACCTCTAGGTGGCCGGACTGCTGGTGCTGGACACATAGGCTGGTAACCCTGCTGCACTGCCTTGCCCCGAAACCTGGGACAAGTCCTCCTGATATGGCCGAGATCCTCGCACTCGTAACATCTCACTGGAGGCACGACTTGCTGCCCTGAAGTAGAACCATGGATAACTGGGGGACGGTGAGAACCCTCTGGCATAGCACTGAAGTAAGGCCTCAGTGTAGCACCACGAGGAGGTAGTGGTGGTGTTGCTGAATATGGGGGCCTGCTGGGCAGACCCCTACCAAACTGACCTCTGCCCCTAGCTGGGGCACCTCTGAAATCCCCGGAATATCTGGCTCTCTTATCCGGCTATACCTGCTCCCTGACCCTCGACCGATAACCCTCGATCCTACGAGCAATCTCCACTACTAGCTGATAAGGAGTCCCCATCTCCACCTCCCGGGCCATGCTGACCCTAATGCCTGGATGCAACCCGACTATAAATCTCCCGATCTCTCAGCATCGGTAGGTAGTATCATGAGTGCTTGGCGAGACAACCCTGAAAATCAGGCCGCATAGTTTGTCACTGACAGCTGTCCCTGCTCTAGCTGCTCAAACTGATACCGCAGCTCTTCCCTCTTAGAGGGTGGGATATATCTCTCTAGAAACATCTGAGTGAACTGCTCCCAAGTGATAGGAGGAGAATCTGCTGGCCTGCTGAGAATATAGGACTGCCACCATCTGCGAGCTCTACCCTCTAACTAGAAAGTAGTGAAGTCCACTCCATGGGACACTAATATCCTCATGTTGTGCAGTCTGTCCCTGCACCTGTCAATGAAATCATGGGCATCCTCGCCTCGCTCACCCCCGAAGATCGGAGGGTGCAATCGAGTCCATCTGTCCAATAACTTCTGCGGATCACCGTCCGCAGCTGGTCTGGGCTCAGGTGTTGATGCTACAGGCTGGACCCCACCCACGGGTAGTGTACTCGGGGTATGATGAAGTGCTGATGTCTGGCCTGCAGCTTGTGCAGTAGGGGTCTGGGCTCCCCCTCCTGACTGAGATGTGGCAGGATCCGCTGGAAATAAACCAGCCTGGGACATAGTATCCATAAATCTCAACATACGGCCCATGACCTCCTGGAAGCCTGGCGCTGTCAGAAGTCCACTAGAGTAGGACCCGCTGGGGGAACCTCCGCCTGCTCCCCTATAGTAGGATCCCCTGGTGGTGCAACTGGAATAGCTCTGGGATGCCCCCGTCCCCTACCTCGGGCCGGTGCCCTCCCCCGGCCTCTGCCAGATGTACGCGTCCTCACCATCTGTGAGAGAATAGAAGAATGAGATTTAGTAAACCATCAACTGAACGATAGATCACGAATAAAGAGAGGTTTCCTAACACCCTATAGCCTCCAGAAGATAAATACAGACGACTCTGTATCAATCCGCAAGACTCTATAAGGTTTTCCCGTGACTTGTGAGACCTACGTGAACCTAGTGCTCTGATACCATGTTGTCACGATCCAAAATCCCAACACAGGTCGTGATGGCGCCCAACACCGGATTTAGGCAAGCCAGTAGTTGTTTACAAGTGAGATTATCCTTATTTGACATATCAACCCCACACTTACCAAATTTTAAGCTTAGATCAATTAAGTAAAATCAGATAAATTAACCAACTTAAGTAAATACAGCCACAAGGATCATGAACCAATATATATAGTCCCAAAATATAGAGTCTACTATGTGTGTACTAGTGACTAGTGTCACAAGTCTACAGGCGAACTAGTAGAAAATACAAAAGATGATACAAATTGTTCTACTGTCTGAAAGAAGTAGACATAAATAAACAAAAGATAACTCCATAGTGCTGCTGAGAATCGCCAAGGGAGGCATCTCACCGTGGACTCAGGTCCAGAATATACCCCTAGGGTCAAGCTCCGGTCGGATAACCAGATGCACCAGCCTCAAAACCTGTACAATTAAGTACAGAAGCGTAGTATGAGTACATAAACAGATATGTACCCAGTGAGTATCCCGCCTAACCTCGACGAAGTAGTGACGAGAGGTCGACGTGATACTTACTAGGGTCAGACAATGTGGAATAAGTACAAGCTAACAAGTAATAGCAGTAATGAATAGTAATAAGGAAATGAGTATCAAATAACAATCTCTAGTACCCTCGCACCATCCTTTTCCATGGCATACAAGAAATTTAACCTTCTTTCTTTTCATGAAATCAACAGTTACAATTACAGGGCTCCTCACAAATTACCAAACGTATAACAGGCTATAAACGTATGGTGATTACGACGTGAAAAGTAAATGTGCACTGCCGAGGGTTGAACGGCCCGAACCATAGATGCATCTATCTACCCCGCTCACGAATCGAACATGCGACACGGTTAATATATTACCAAGACCACCCCCGCTCGCGAATCATACCTGCGACTCGGGTTAATATAATATTAGGGATACCCCGCTCGCGAATCATCCATGCGACTCGGGTTCCCATATAAATTCATGATTAGCAGGAGATTTCCAGATAATTTAGCAGGGAACATACTAACAATGTGAGAATTTTAGAAATATCAACTTCAAGTATAACCCCTTAGGCCTTCACATGTGAGATTCGATGATATTAGACTACTTAATCCATATACAAGATCACAGGTACAACACATAAATCATGCTTGTGAGTCCTAAACTACCCAACAAGGTATAGTAGTAGCTATGCACGGACTCTCGCCACTTCGTGCGTGCGCAACCCCAGCAAATAAGGACAAAACCACCATTTATAATCATCTATGGGGACAATTACCTCTTACAAGGTTAGAAAGGAGACTCACCTCGTGTCGAATTTACTCCCCGGACCAAGAACGCGCCCGAACCTCCGAACTCTACACCCGAGGACTCGAAACTAGCCAAATATTATACAAATACATTAATTTATGCTCAAAGTATGGAAATTCTCTTACTCACTTAGTAAATTCACCATTCTTGAAGAAATTCTAAAATCCAACCCCGTGCCCGCATGCTCGGATTCCAAAAATTCTAGAAGGGAATACTCACCCATAGCCTAAGGATCATTAATATACGATTTTTACTTGATTTCATAGCTAATTCACGGGTAAATTCTCAAATTATCGAAAGCCCTAGGTTACTACCCAATTCTTGATTTTTCTCTAATTAGGAGATTAAATTCAACTAGGAATTCATGCATTAACAAGTCTTGAGATGAAATTTACTTACCTTCTAGGGGTTGGGTCTGGGAGTCATTTTCCCAAGATCTCAAAGTGTTTAATGTAGGAAAGAGTGAAGAAAACAATGAAGAATACCGTATTTAAGAAACACATTGTCTGACAGTGTTTCCGCACCTACGGCACGAGGACCGCACCTGCGGTCTCACACCAAATGGACGAGGAAGCTTGGGCCCGGACTTGTGGAGGGGAGACTCGCACCTGCGGCTCCGCTCCTGGAACTTTGTCCGCACCTGCGAGAAATGGACTGCCCGCTGGGGGTCGCACCGGCGAGGCTAGGACCGCAGGAACGCACCTGCGGATCACACCAGAACAGGTGCACGAACAACTATTTCAGCTGGTTTTTGGCCTCGTGTGGTGTACGGGAGGCACCTGGGCCTACCCGAGCTCCTGTCCGAATATACCAACAAGTCCCAAATCATAATACGGACTCGCTCGAGCCTTTGGAGCACCCAAAACAATGCTAAAACTCAAAATCACACCTCAAAATCCCTAGAACCAAACTTAGGAACTTTAAGTTTTCTTGACTTCGCTAACAACGCGCCGAACCGACCTATACTACTCGGAATGACACCAAATTCTGCAGGCAAGTCATAAATGACATAACGGAACTATTCTCAGTTTCAAAATTCCGTTCGGACCTCGATAACACAAAAACACGTCACAAACCACAATAGAAACTTAAGGAACTTCTTATTTCAATATTAGGCACCGAAACGCTCCCGAGTTATCAGAAACCCATTCTGAACATACGCTCAGGTCCGAAATCATCATACAAAGCTACTGGCACCGTCGAAACTCGATTCTGAGGTTGTTTACTAAAACTGTTGACCGAATTCAAACTTGGCCTTAAAAGCCAACCTTAAGGAACCAAGTGTTCCTATAGCACTCTAAGCACTTCCGAATCCCGAACCACTAGTCCCCGCAAGTCATAAATCATAATAAGCCGCTATGGGAAGTTTCATTTAGGGGAACAGGGTCCGATAACACAAAACAACCGGTCGGGTCCTTACAATTTGAACAAGTCGCGATGTCGCACGCTCGTTTGTTTTTGTACACATTGCGAACCGCACCACGTGAAACGCACTTGCGATTTACGATATGTCAATTTTATTATTATTTTAAGTTGTGGTTGAGTCACATGAAACACACACTCGAATTGAGATTTACGTATCGTGACCATCCCACGGGAACCGTACCCGTAGTCACAATGATTTATTAAATTAACGCGCCTAAAACAAGAATAATTATTTTACTAAGCTAATTTGAAATTATTGTAAGACTAAAACGAGAAACATATACTCAATTTCCATGACTTCAACAATAGTGAGACAAACCAAATCAATTAGGAAAAAAATCACAAAATCGATGTCATAGCCATAAAATATTCACAAAAATAGAATAGAGCATACAACTAATATAAAAAGCAGTAAATAAGAAAGTGGACCTTTATATTGATGAATAAAGCTGAAAATTGCAACTCAATCGGAATAGCAAAGCAACAATCGTTGGACTGAAATGCCGAAATCGCGAACCGGCACCTCGAATCGACACCCGAAAAACTCGAAACCACTCCGAACAGTGACGCTTTTACAAATCAAATTCAGGGGAAGGGAAAACGGTTGCTGCTTTTGTCCAGATTTATAATGGGCTTATCCATTTTTGCTTCTGTTAAAAATCTCAAGCTAATCGTAGAATCTGCAGCTTTGCTAACTTAAATGATTCGGCAGACGTTGGATGCTAGTAATGAAAATGATATAGTTTCCTCTTGACTTTTTTCTTTTGAAAATGGGGTCTGTTCTCTTTTTTGTGAACGGAGAAGATGATATCTTTTTTATGTGTCTGCTCTTTCAAAAACAGAAGATGCTGTTTTTCTATCCTCCCTTTTTTGAGGTGTAGGGATTAAGATATAAAAGATAGGTTAGGGTTTGGTTATAATTAGGCTTAAATATGGGTTGTAAGAATTGGCATGGGCCATTAGATTGGAGGGGAATCGATGTCTAAGATTAAATCTTGCATTTAGTGGAGAGTTGGCTAATGAGTTGGGAAGAATGGGCCTTTGTCTTGCTGAGCCATTAAAATCCGAAAATGAGCTCACAATTGGCCCAAATTCAATTCTTTCTCATTGAACAAAATAAAATTAAAAAAAACAACCAAAATATACTAATTAATAAGAGAAGAAATATTATAAAATTATTTTTGCATTTTTAAACTTATGTTTTCGAAATTAAAATTAAAAATTGACTGAAATCCTATTAAAATGAAAATAAGTAAATACTACTTTTAAAAGTTGCGCGGGTCAAAAATTACGTGCTTATAGCTGCCCCTCTTTGCTTGGAAACACGAAGAGTTTTTGGAGCATAGAATAATAAGCAACATAATTGATTTATGACCTGACGCTTATTCAAAACGAAACAAAGATAGATAAAAGATAGTGACCGAGCCCTGGTATTTGAGCTGCCTACATATCCTTGGCTATAAAGGAATTAGGTCACGTGTAGTTCAGAAGTGAATGAAGTGATGGAGTATGTGGATAGGATGAGAGAGTCAAGTGAGGTTCCATCTAGGCTCCGATCTGTGGTTCTGTTATTACATTAAAATCAAAATCTAAAAGAATTAAACAAGCATATAAACTATGAATTACAAGATTCCTATATATAAGTCTTCTGAAGCTTGATCTTGAGTCTTGAATGGTTCTTCATGCAGCCTTTGATTTGAACCTTGATGCTTACTAGCTGCAGGTGCTGATTCATTCTTCCACAGCTTCTTCGGATCTAGACAAGACATGCAGTGCTCATGACTTCATCCATGTCTTGAGCAGTTCACATCTTTCATCTGCTTCTGCATTTTGGATTCACTTCTCTTTTTTTTATTTTTTATTTTTATTCTGGATTGAGACTTATTCTTTTGGTCATCTTGGACTGTCGACTCACATTTTTGAGGCGAGCTTCTGCTACTTATAACTTTAATTTAATTCTGAAATGACTTCCCTCGTTCTCCAGGTGGGCGCCTGCTACTACAGCAAAACAGACAAAACAAAGGAAATTTTTCTGCCCCAGTTTGCACTAGGAAGATTTGTAAGTTCTTAGTAGAACTATAAATCATCTATGCTATTGATGAAAGATGCAATGATGAGAGTAAAATTAAAGACTCGACTAGGATGTGCGTCTCCTAGGGATGAAGCTTGATGACCCAAACTAGGAAGTGCGTCTCCTATGGGTGAAACTTGAATGAATCAAACTAGGAAGTGCATCTCCTAGGGGTGAAATCTCAATTTAGGAAGTGTGTCTCCTAAAAGTATATCCTGAAAGACCCAGACTAGGAAGGGCGTATCCTAGGGATGAAACCTTTAACCTAAAATTAGAAAGTGTGGCTCCTAAAGAAATAAAATCTGAAAAACCCAAACTAGGAATTGGGTCTCCTTGATTTGAGATTGAGCTTGCGGAAAATTATAAACTAAGCTTGACAAAACTAAAAATTGACTCGATTCTCCAGGCGAGACCCCTGATTTCAAGAAAACTAAAGATCGATAACCTAAAAATCAGACTAAGACGTCTATCCTAGGAGAAAGTTCGTCAGACTAGGTATTCTATCTTAGGAGAAAGATTCATCAGACTAAGATTTCGATCCTATGAGAAAATTCATCAAACTAGGTTCCTTTTTGCTATCTTAGGAGAAAGATTCATTAGACTAAGATTTCGATCCTAAGAGAAAGTTCATCAGACTAGGTCTCTATCTTAAGAGAAAGATTCATTAGACTAAGATTTTGATCCTAAGAGAAAGTCCATCAGACTAGGTCTTCTATCTTAGGAGAAAGATTCATCAGACTAAGATTTCGATCCTAGGAGAAAATTCATCACACTAGGTCCTTTTTTTTTGTTATCTTAGGAGAAATATTCATCAGACTAAGATTTTTATCCTAGAAGAAAGTTCATCATACTAGGTCTTCTATCTTAGGAGAAAGATTCATCAGACTAAGATTTCGATCCTATGAGAAAATTCATCAGACTAGGTTTTGTTATCTTAGGAGAAAGATTCATCAGATTAAGATTTCTATCCTAGGAGAAAGTTCATTAGACTGAGTCTTCTATCTTAGGAGAAAGATTCATCAGACTAAGATTTCGATCCTAGGAGAAAATTCATCAGACTAGGTTCCTTTTTTTTTTTGCTATCTTAGGAGAAAGATTCATCAGACTAAGATTTCGATCCTAAGAGAAAATTCATCAGACTAGGTCTTCTATCTTAGGAGAAAGATCCATCAGACTAAGATTTCGATCCTAGGAGAAAATTCATCTGACTAGGTCCCTTTTTTTGTTATCTTAGGAGAAAGATTCATCAGACTAAGATTTCGATCCTAAGAGAAAATTCATCAGACTAGGTCTTCTATCTTAGGAGAAAGATCCATCAGACTAAGATTTCGATCCTAGGAGAAAATTCATCTGACTAGGTCCCTTTTTTTGTTATCTTAGGAGAAAGATTCATCAGACTAGATTTATATCCTATGAGAAAGTTCATCAGATAGGTCTTCTATTTTAGGAGAAATATTCATCAGACTAAGATTTTGATCCTATGAGAAAATTCATCAAACTAGATCTTTTTTTTTGTTATCTTAGGAGAAAAATTCATCAGACTAAGACTTTTATTGGGAGGAAAATCCATCAGACTAGGACTTTTATCCTAGGAGGAAAAATGTGAAGAGTAATGACAAGATTTTATGCACACTAGCAAGACAAATAAAGGAAAAGATTTGAGAAACTTCCCTTTGTTGACTCTTTTTTTTAATCAACTATCCTAGCACTGCTTTGTTCCTGTTTAAAACAAAGAAAATTTTGTTAGTTTTAGAAGTGGTGGTCAGTTTGTGGCCTTGATGTCTTTGGAAGCTTGGCTTTGTATCCATTGTCTTTTAGAAGACATTGTTGTTGCTTTCAAGGGACCTTTACTTTCTGTATCAATCATGATTGTTTCAATCCCAATGCCATTGGTGTTGTGTCTCAATCAGCCTTATCTCAGAAAGAGATTTCTTTTCTTGGATAACCTTTTCTGATATCTAGAATGGCTTTTGCTTTTGGACCAATTTGTCCGTCAGAGATAATCACAATTGGTAAGTGTCTTTTTCAAGATGTGCACACTTCATAGTCCTTGTTCGTTACTACAGAGGATCCCAGATTAACCTCGAGGTAATCTTTTCTTGCTGTTGCGCCCCTTTTTCTCGTGATATCGGGTTTTGACACGTGAAAACTCTTTTAAGGAAGGGTATTAAAAGAGAGAGTCGCCACCTAACGGAATAAGGTGTGTTAGGGCACATTTTTGCAAATAACTCTAGATTAACCAATTGCGTCACTAAAGATTGGGTAAGGGCTCAAATTACCTTAAGGAGAAGGTGTTAGGCACTCCTCGAGGTCCACAACAGTGTGTGATGATCCAAAGGGTCATTTTACGAATTTAGACTCTATTCTAGGATTATTATCCATAAAAAGACTAATTTTTATTTCCTCGATATGCGTGCGCAGTACGGGCGTGAAACCGGAAAGCTTTTATAATAGTAATTTATAGAGTTAAAATTTGGTTTTAGTTGACTTTGGTCAACATTTTGGCTAAACGGACCCGGATCTGTGTTCCGACAATCCTGGGAGGTCTGCAGTAAAATATGGGACTTGGGCGTATGCCCGGAATTGAATTCCGAGGTCCCTAGCCTTAGAAAATAATTTTTGAAGAAAATTATTTTGCTGGTTATTACAAGATATAAAGAAATGAAATAACATGTGAAATTGTTGGTATCGGGCCCGTATTTTGGTTCTGGATCCCAGAACAAGTTCTTTATGATATTTAAGTCCTATCTGTGAAATTTGATGAGAATCGGAGTTGGTTTGACGTGATTCGGACGTCCAGTTAAGAGTTAGAAATTTGAGTGTTCTTGAGGAAATCTTGAGTTTTGAGGTTAAATTTGTAGTTTTTGATGTTATTTTGATGATTTGATCGTACGAGCAAGTCCGTATGATATTTTTAGACTTGCGTGCATGTTTGGTTTGGATCCCCGATGGCTCGGGGGAGTTTCAGGTAGGCTACGGAGTGTTTAGACTTAGAAAAATTTCATCACAGCTGATATCTGGTGTGGCAGGCCTCTGATCTCGCATTGGCGAGATCAGACTTCGCATTTGCGAAGTCCTGGGCCAGCCCCAGATCTCGCAAATGTGAGATTTCTGGTCGCAAATGCGAGACCTCGATATGTCGCAAATGCGACAAATTCATCGCATTTGCGATGACTGCCCAAATTCGAAGGGTTCGCAAATGCGAGATCTGCAACCAGCTAAATCAGATTTCAGATGGGTTTTTCACTTCTTTATCAATTGTCTCAAACCCTAAACCTCCATAGACGATTTTCCAAAGACCAAACTTCTCCAAATCATTGGTAAGTGATATCTAACTAATTCCTTTCATTCCTTAACAAATTTTAACAAGATTTCAACCAAAAATCTAGAGTTTTCATGGTAAAAATTAGGAGTTTTGGGTAGAACTTAGGAATTCCAAAATTTGGGGATTTAGAACTCGAATTGAGGTCGAATTCCAAAACCAATTGTATATCCGAGATCGGGGGAGATTGGGTAAACGAGTTTTGGTCGAAACCTCGAGTTTAGCCCAAGCGGGCCTGGGGTCGATTTTTTTATTTTGATAAGAAAATATAGGAAAACCATAGTGTTTCATTAAAGTTGATTTCTTTAAGCAATAATCGATGATATTGAACCAATTGTGATTAGATTCGAGCGGGTTAGAGGCAAATTCTAAAGGAAAGGACGTGTTAGAGCAGTGATTGCTTGTGAGATTGAGGTAAGTGATTGGTTTAATCTTGACTTGAGGGAATAGGAATTCCCAACTTAAATGTTACGTGAAGTTACATGTGTGTTGTGTAAAGGTGAGGTGACAAGTATATATGCACCACCAAATTATTTGTTGAACATGATCACTTTCTTATTTCCACTTTATTTGATTCCTGGCTTAATTGTTTTATGATCATTGATGCCTCCATGTCTAATTATTTTCGTCGACTTGTTGTTAAGTATTGCTCCAAGTATTTTGGGAAGTGTTGGTTGTTCCCTTGGTTTCATTGTGATACATAAAGATTGAATTGGATGACGCTGTTTTACGATACATATATATTCCGGTTGGTTTCATTATCAAATGATAATTGATGAAGTTCATGAGTTGTACATCTTTCTATTTATGATTGCCGAGACAAAAATATTGTGAAAAGTTTCGACCTGAATTGTGAAATTTTTTATAAATAAAGTGATGTGATTGTCTGGTTGGGAGCGGGCTGCACGCCGCAACAAGGAGTGATAAGGATGGACAGGTGGGATCGGGTTGCACGCCGCAACAGGAGAAATAAGGGTGATATATATATAGGGAGGAGCAATAATGGTGGACAAATGAGAGCGGGTTGCGCGCCGCAACAAGGAGTGATAAGGGATAATATTTATGTTTTATCGATTTTCAAAAATAAAGATTTGGAAAACTCCATGTTTTATTTAAGAGGTTTTCATACTCTGATTTTACTGTGATTTAAATTGAAACTTGGAAATTTTGAGAACGTTTAATTATAGCTAATATCTGGAAAAGTTATCCGAGTTGTTTTTATTTACTGTTGCTAGTTACTGGTTATTTAGTTTATTATTATTTCCTTCTTGTTGTATTACATAAATTGTTTACAGGCTATTTTATAAAATGCCCCACCGTAGCCTCGTCACTACTTCGTCGAGGTTAGGCTCGGCACTTACTCAGTTCATGGGGTTGGTTGTACTGATACTGCACTCTGTACTTCTTGTGCAGATCCAGATACTGGCCAGTGTTATGTTAGAGACATAGCGGTGCATTTTCACGGAGATAAGAGGTAGATCTGCTGGCGTCCGCAGACTCCTAGAGTCTTCTCTACACTATTTAGTTGATGTTTTATTTCATTCAAAACGGAGATATTTTTTTCTTTCCACCAAATACTTAAAGCATTCATTAGTAGTTCGTGAATTGTGACACCAGATTATGGGTAGATATATAGTTGGTAATAGTCCGTGGTTCGTTTCATTTTATCTAATATTATTCATGAAGTCATTTATTGGAAAGCATTAGATTTATTTGTTTTATTTTAAGATTTCTATTGTGTTAACTTTTAAAGGAAATGGTTAGTAAATTTCTAACATCGGCCTGCCTAGCAAGTATTGTGTTAGGCGCCATCACGATCCCGTAGGTTGGGAATTTGGGTCGTGACATGGTAGGTCCCGGCCGAACTCGAATTATATGAATTAGACTAAGAAAAGGGAAGCAATTTGGGAAAATAAAACGATTTATTGTAAACAAAGGTGGGGGGGTGTCCTAAGTTTTTTAGCCTAATGAATCACCCGTGCAACATAAATAATACTCCATAACTCCCTCGAGATGGAGTGTTAGTCATATTATTCAACGAGCACAGACTATCATCTCCAGCTACCCGATTACTATCTTTAAGTTGTTTACCTAAAGTGCACTAACCAATTCTTAGTCGTACTCTATGCGTGCACCACCCGTCTCATGCCTATGGTCCAGGAGGCATTTGAACCTCGATTTCAGGGTGGTTCTAGACCTTAACTTAGGTTGCTCAAAAGGGAAAAAACTAGGCGACATGCAAAACATTTAGGACTTTCACACATAAGCAAATAAGGGATCAAGTTAGCCTCCGCATTTAGACAACAAATGCACGCCAAACTGATTATCATTGACATATTTTAATGAATTAAGGTTTAAGGGTCCTATAGGCAAGATCTCTATGTGATACAGAATTAGTGGGCAGACTGTTATACACAAAAACCATTCCTTAATACGATTTCTAGAATGTACATAATTTTGCCTACTGATTTTAAGCATAAGGGGATTAAACCTATAGGCATAATGTGTCACGACCCAAAAATCCATAAGGTCGTGATGGCGCCGGACATCAATGTCAGGCAAGCCAAATCATTAATTACAAGTGGGAAAAGAAATTTAAAATAATGTAATACAGTATGAGGGAGACTCTGTCAGCTGCGGATCGCCTCCGGATGATGCAGCTCGCCTAAGTCTCCAATCCTCCACGTTGCTATGAAATTACATGTGCAATAAAATGCACAGCAAGTGTAGCATCAGTAAAAAAATAACGTATACTCAGTAAGTCGCCCGCCTAACCTCAGAGAGGTAGTGACGAGAGGTCAAATTAGACACTTGCTAAAGGTCAATTTAGTATATTCAAGTGAGACACTAAGCATGAATGACATATACAGTTTATTAAAATTTAGGAATAAAGAATATCAACTCCTTCCACATTTAACACTTTAAGTATTCGTCATTTCAGTTGACAATTTAAATAATGATTCGGGATAAGAAACATCACACTTATTTCCTATTTTACACATAAATTCTCCTTCCTCATAACTGGCCATTAAAACTTCCCTAGGCCGATAAACATGTATAAATCACAGAAAATACGCAGTAAGTATCATGCGCAAGAAATGCCGAGGGTCGATTGCCTGAACCAACATAAACATAAAGTGTGCACTGCCGAGGGTCAAACGGCCCGAACCACAGATGCATCTATCTTCCCCGCTCGCGAATCGATCATGCGACGTGGTTATACATAAAATAATAAGGCTAGTCTGCTTGCGAATCATACCTGTGACTCAGGTGCTCATATGAATACACACAAATACAGGGTCATCCTGCTCGCGAATCATACATGCGACTCAGGAACCCAAAGTTACACATGTCCACACAATAGGTCCCCATTTTATCAAGAAAGCAGTTTTTCTCAGGAAAGTGGTGAAAACAATTTTAAAGGGACATGAAATATAGCTCTTAAATCTTTGTTTTGAAACTCATTTGCCAAGTTTAATGATATTTCCATAATATAACCGTATCAGGTACACAATTACTCACGAAGGAATCAATCCCCTTCCTAGATGATTAACAATATGAACTCTAGTCTTCTTTTAGATATTTACTCGCGATTTTGATTATATTAGCAGTTTAGTATTATGGAAGGATTACAGGTAAAACACATAAGGCATGCTAGTGGGTCCTAGACTACCCAGACATGGCATAATAGTAGCTACGCACTGACTCCCGTCACCTCGTGCGTACGTAGCCCCGGAAGATAATAGCGTATTCTTAATTAATTCATCTAGGGGGACAATTCCCTCTCACAAAGTTAGAAAGGAGACTTACCTCGCTCCGAGATTCCATAACCGGCCTCCAAGCCCTTCCGATGACTCCAAACGGACGCACAACGCCCCAAAACTATCCAAACAACGACAACCCCATAAAAATATACTTTAATATTTGCAACAAATTCCAAATTATATAATTTCCCAACCCCTCTTAGTGAAATGACCAAAATTCCCTCGGGCCCACGTGCCCGGAATCCAAAATTTCTCGAAGATATATTCTACCCATAGCCTTACTAACTCAAATATACAATTTACTCAAATATTCATGCTCAATTTGTGGCTAAAAATCCAATTTTCCATTTTCTAGGTTTCTTCAATATTTCCCAAATTCCTACCAATTTCCATGCCTAATCCATGCATATAATCTTGTATTTAACTTAGAGGCATGAAGGAGTTACTTACCTTGACATTGCATGAAGGAATCCTCTCTTTGAAGCCTCCCAAAATCGCCTAAGCCCAAGAAGAAATGAAGACAAATGAACCAAAATCCTTGTTTTAAAACATTCTGCCCAGGCCGATCTCCGCACCTACGGTCCAGCTCTCACACCTACGCTTCCGCAGGTGCGCCCAAGAGCCCACACCTGCGGCTTCCTTCTCCTCCAGCTGGATCCGCACCTGCGACCCACTACCCTCATGTGCGCCTTTGCAGGTGCGGAAATTCCATCGCACCTGCGATTCCAGCCAATCCGGCCCACTCTAGTACCTGCGGCCAAATCCTCGCAGGTGCGAATCACACCAGATGACAGCAACCTCAGCCTTATTTAACCTCCCAAACTTGATATGTTAACCACCCGAAATCCACCCAAGACCCCCCGAACCCCATCCAATTATACCAACCTGTTCCAAAACATAATGCGGACTTGTTCGAGGCCTCAAATCACATCAAACAACATCGAAACCACGTATCGCAGCCAAATCCCAACTTTATGAACTTAGAAATTTCCAACTTCTACATCCGATGCCGAAACCTATCAAATCATGCTCCATTGACCCCAAATATTGCGCACAAGTCATATTCAACATTACGGGCCTGCTCCAACTTCCGGAATCACATTCCAACCTTGATATCAAAACTTCCACTTCCGGTCGGATTTCTCAAAAACCTTCAAATTTATATCTTTAGCCAAATGACTTCAAAATGACCTACGAACATCCAAATTCACTTCCGATCGCGCTCCCAACTCCAGAATCACCACACGAAGCTATTCCCAGACTTGGAATCCCAAACGGACATCAATAAAGCTGAAATGCACTTCAAGCCCAAATCTATGAAATTCTATTAAAATGCTAACTTCCATAATATATGCCGAAACGCTCTCGGGTTATCTAAAACCCTATCCGGACATACACCCAAGTCCGAAATCATCATACGAACCTGCAGGCTTCAAATCATGATTCAGAGGTCGTTTACTCAAAATTCCAATCTTAGTTGATTTCTCCAACTTAAGGCTTCTAAAACGAGAATTTTCTTTCCAAATCAAATTCTAAACTTCCTAAAATTCAATTCCGACCACGCCCTCGGGTCATAATACCTGAAACGAAGCTGCTCACGGCCTCAAACTGTTGAACGACGTGCTAGAGCTCAAAACGACCGGTCGGGTCGTTACATTCTCCCCCACTTAAACCGACGTTCGCCCTCGAACGTGTTAAGAACTGCTCTGGAGTTACCTGAAATCACTGTTTAACACCTCGAGCACCTGCCCGTGCTACCACAACCCAGTTGAGTACATTAGCTTGATCAAATCTGAAGATTTCTTCTTTTATCCATATAATAAGCTTAGAAGTCATTCAAACACTCGAAATTTCTCTATCAGGCCTAATTCCAATACATAACACCGTATTAACCACCACCCGATATACCAGAACATGGTTGTATACTTTTGCCGAATCAGCACCATGCACCGCATAACTCATCATCTGACCACAATGGCACTCCCTGAACCTTAATACCAAAATTTTCACGAATCTAGTGCTCCCAATGCACCTCATAACAAATATGCATACACCCTGCTATAAAGCTGACGATACCACTACGACGAAGGAAATGTGTAGAGATCCATACCCAACTGCAGAGTTAACAAATCACTGAATACCTCATCTTGACTAGAATCATCACCTCATTATGAACCTGAATAATGGTATTTGTTCTTTAATATACACTTCACATAACCTTATCGCACTGATCCTTGATCCGATAATCTCGTCTCACCCAGTATGAACTGCTCAGATAACAAATCACCACAAACATGACCAACAGCCTCACATGATACCACATCGCGCCAATAGGCCATAACTCGAACATGATAGGTAAGAAATAACTCAGGAAGGGACTATTCAACTCACGCAACTAATATGAACTTTTCTCAGAAAATAGGAAGTAAAACATAAGGAAAAATAAATATATACTAACCCTTCTCATCACCACACTGTTGCGGCGTGCAACCCGATCCAAATAACATACTCGTGGCGGCGTGCCACCCAATCCCAATAACATACATGTGGCGGCGTGCCACCCCATCCAAATAACCTAACCCGTGGCGGCATGCCACCCGATCCAAATAACCTAACCGTGGAGGCGTGCCACCTGATCCAAATAACATAACCGTGGCGGCGTGCCACCCGATCCAAATAACAAAACTGTTGCGGCGTACCACCCGATCCAAATGACATAAGATTCACGTAAGAAGACACACACAGAGCTAAATCGCTCACTACCACAAATATCGAACATCGGTCACAAGCACGCTAAGTGCACAATACCATCCTGGGGAGACTGATAAAGCCACATGCTACAAAACCCAAGCACAATTGAGGTGCGATATATATATATATATATATATATATATATATATATATATATATATATATATATATATATATATATACACACACACACACACACTCTATATCTCAAGAGCTATCCTGCTCACATAACATCCCCACTACGCGGGACCTCAACATATAGGAAATTATCAAGCCGTTTCACAACTCACATGGCACAATCATAAGATCACATGAATTTGACGAAGATAGAACAACATCCGTTGATCTAATACCTTTCCATGAAAAAGCGCTCTACTGAAATGAACATGCTTGGCTCGTACGAAGACCATAATCATATTTTAAATCTATCCACAAACATCGAGTCACCTTGCTCGCACAAAACTAAGCTGATAGCTTTTACCTGGATCGACATTAACCCACTTCCTCTCATAATATGCAAGAACAAACATCATAGCCGGGACAAACACCCCACAATCCACAACCAAATGAATTGAACGCCTCTCAGGAATAACTTCTCAAATAAACAACATCGCACTTCTTTATACTCAGTCCAAATCTTCAATCCATTAAGTGACTACATGTCACACTTATACAATCTTTTCGCGGTCATGCTTCCACGACCTTCCACACAAGGCAACAAGTCTGCCCATCCACCACTGGCCATAGTACGCTGTAAGAAAATTCAAGAACTCATAGCCAGGGTACAAAGCCTCTTCCACCGAATCTCAATCTCAGGTGACACTGAAGATAACACCAGCTTACACTGAACTTTCAAATAAATTTTCCTTGATCTTCTGAGCTCATGACATCCTTATCATCACCGAACCGCAATCTCGATTCTTACTCCTAGTTACATACTGCTTACCGCACCTAACATGCCAATATAAGGTAGCGCAAGAATTCCATCATAACTTCTGAACCACCAATAGGGTGAATACTTCATCATATAGAAACCTTTTACTTAACTCAATTGTGGAGTACCATCTCAACACACGAGTGAATCCCCATAATCACCCAACATGTAAATCCTTAAGTAGTAGTCTATACCACCATAACCCTTCCGGGGTCCGCCTACACCTGACAGGCCATAGCACTCAAATGCTCCCACATGAAATCTATTACGACGGCCGACAAGCCCCACACACACCCGTATAAACCACATGCATAACTAAATCACATCAAAGGAACTGATCGCTGCCGCAAACGTGCCATTTCAACCATGGCTAATCAATCTATTTGCTTTTAATCATCTTCAATTTGCTTCAGGAATAATAGAAACATCCTTCCACTCATATCAAACTCAACCCTCACTCATCCCGAGTGGCCTTTATTCACGAGACTATGCTGCCTAAATCCCGCAACCCGTCTCATACCCTTCTGATAATCTTTCTACAATCCAGAGTTTATTCCTCTCACTCCTCCAATAATATCCTGCATGCTGAAAAATATCATAGAACCTCCCAACCATCCTCTTTTTTCTCAGAAATTACTCTGCAAAAGCTCGATTCTCGATCATACTGCTTCCTAAAACCCTTAAACACCGCATCCTTAACTTTTGAACTCACTAGGACCACTACTGAGAGTCATCCACTCTGACTAGCCCCGAATACAATCTATCTCCAAGGCTCTTCTAGAACATGAACACCCTTTCCCTTGAAGCACGTGACTGAGTCACTACCTTGACAACTCACCTATGCCTTAAGCAAAATTCTGAATCGTCCAAAGCCTAACCCTGATCCGACAGGGCCAACCTTGGCAAACATTCATCAAATCCCATGCACAATCACCATTTTACTCCTTTCCCTTAGCTGAAATAACTTGCCAACACACCGACAATCTGCAACCCTATGATAACACAATCCTGCAACCCAACTGCAGATGGTGGGACTCCCCCACTTAGCCCGAAGCTACCCCTTGCACCACTCTAGACCCTGCCGAGATCCTTTCTCCTTTGATAACACGATCTTGCTCGACCAATCCGCCCAATTCCTCCAAATTCTCTTGCCAACACTCCCTAAATACTCAAACTCTCTAGCATCATTCACACATTCTGCCTCCTACCGAATAGCCACTAGAACCCCTCACCGAGACCTGCCAACCCCACCATCGCTAACCTATTCACAAAAGATAACCCACCCGTGGAAATCACCTACGGACACGTTCCAACAATGCTAAAATGCACGCTCTCTGCGACTCCAATACCCTATCCTACACCCTGCTTCGTTTACCCTTTCTCTAGCTGCCTTCATTATCAACACTTATCTGGTACTGAACCACCACACCTCGCAGTCTCTCCCCCTCGCATTTTTCAATACTCCCTCTCAATACTCTGACCCCACGCAACCGAAGAAACCATAGACCGACAAACTTAACACATTCCATTGGATCAATGACGACGACTTCACGTCACAGGTGCATATCCCAACTCACTTGAAGACACCGAGTCTTACTACTTTATCAACCCCAACCGGATCATTACTAACCCAAATGCCTTTCCTCTGCCGGAACTGAAATACCGAAGTCTCGAAATCATACTCTGAGAAGACCTCCCTTCAAACCATTCATCATCCTCAACATACGGGCAATAATTCTATCATCATATCGACATCACATGATAACCAATCGCAAGCATAATCACTACCTGAGCATAGCCTTAACGCTCTCAGAAACACAGCTACTGAGCTGAAACAACATACTATTCTCTTGCAGGGCCATAACAACAACCCCAACCAATTATACATTAAAACATCTCGAATTACATCCATAGCATCATTTCAACTCCTCAAATCCCTGATTCACAGCAAGCGCTTCGCAACGCGTAAGATTGAGTAGGAATAAACATAGGCATAAGCCTCAAAGGAATCAAATCACACGATGAGGAAATCAAGAAGGGAAGTACTCCTAACAGCCCTGTAGCCTCTCGAAGATAAGTACAGACGTCTCCGTACCAATTCGCAAGACTCTACTAGACTCGCTCATGACTCGTGAGACCTAAGGGAACCTAGAGCTCTGATACCATGTTGTCACGACCCAAAAATCCATAAGGTCGTGATGGCGCCGGACATCAATGTTAGGCAAGCCAAATCATTAATTAATTAAAATAACTTTCCGATTTTAACATTTATGAAAACACTTCCTTTCACTTTATTACATATTAACCAAATAAAAGTCTGTTAATTAAAAACAATAGTTTAAATATTACACTTTAACAAATATATCCCAACACATCCAAGAACCCGGTGTCACAAGTACATTAGCAGTTTCTAAGAATTTCACAATTTCTACAAAGCTTGTCTGAAATACAAGTGGGCAAAGAAATTTAAAATAATGTAATACAGTATGAGGGAGACTCTGTCAGCTGTGGATCGCCTCCGGATGATGCAGCTTGCCTAAGTCTCCAATCCTCCACGTCACTATGAAAGTGCATGTGCAATAAAATGCACAGCAAGTGTAGCATGAGTACAAAAACAATGTGTACTCAGTAAGTCGCCCGCCTAACCTCAGAGAGGTAGTGACGAGAGGTCAAATTAGACACTTGCTAAAGGTCAATTTAGTATATTCAAGTGAGACACTAAGCATGAATGTCATAGACAGTTTATTAAAATTCAGGAATAAAGAATATCAACACCTTCCACATTTAACACTTTAAGTCTTCGTCATTTTAGTTGACAATTTAAATCATGATCCGGGATAAGAAATATCAGACTTATTTCCCATTTTACACATAAATTCTCCTTCCTCATAACTGGCCATTAAAACTTCCTTAGGCCGATAAACATGTATAAATCACAGCAAATATGCAGTAAGTATCATGAGTAAGCAATGCCGAGGGTCGACGGCCCAAACCAACATAAACATAAATTGTGCACTGCCGAGGGTCGAACGGCCTGAACCATAGATGCATCTATCTGCCCCGATCGCGAATCGATCATGCGACGCGGTTATACATAAAATAATAAGGCTAGCCTGCTCCCGAATCATACATGTGACTCAGGTGCTCATATGAATACACACAAATACAGGGTCATCTTGCTCGCGAATCATACATGCGACTCAGGCACCCGAAGTTGCACATGTCCACACAATAAGTCCCCATTTTATCAAGAAAGCAGTTTTTCTCAGGAAAGTGGTAAAATTCTTTTTAAAGGGACATGAAATATAGCTCGTAAATCTTTGTTTTGAAACTCATTTGCCAATTTTAATGATATTTCCATAATATAACCCTATCAGGTAAACAATTACTCATGAAGGAATCAATCCCCTTCCTAGATGATTAACAATATGAACTCTAGTCTTCTTTTAGATATTTACTCACGATTTCAATTATATTAGCAGTTTAGTATTACAGCAGGATTACAGGTACAACACATAAGGCATGCTAGTGGGTCCTAGACTACCCGAACATGTCATAATAGTAGCTACGCACGGACTCCCGTCACCTCGTGCGTACCTAACCCCCGAAGATAATAGCTTATGCTTAATGAATTCACCTAGGGGGGCAATTCCCCCTCACAAAGTTAGAAAGGAGACTTACCTCGCTCCGAGATTCCATAACCAGCCTCCAAGCCCTTCCGATGACTCCAAACGGACGCACAACACCCCAAAACTATCCAAACAATGACAACCCAATGAAAATATACTCTAATATTATCAACAAATTCCAAATTATATAATTTCCCAACCCCGCTTAGTGAAATGACCAAAATGCCCTCGGGCCCACGTGCCCGGAATCCGAAATTTCTCAAAGATATATTCTACCCATAGCCTTACTAACTCAAATATACAATTTACTCAAATATTGATGCTCAATTCGTGGCTAAGAATCCAATTTTCCATTTTCTAGGTTTCTTCAATATTTCCCAAATTCCTACCAATTTCCATGCCTAATCCATGCATATAATCTTGTATTTAACTTAGAGGCATGAAGGACTTACTTACCTTGACACTTCATGAAGGAATCCTCTCTTTGAAACCTCCCAAAATAGCCCAAGCCCAAGAAGAAATGAAGACAAATGAACCAAAATCCTTGTTTTAAAATATTCTGCCCAAGCTGATTTCCACACCTGCGCTCCAGCCCTCGCACCTGCGTCTACAAGTGCGCCCAAGAGCCCGCACCTGCAGCTTCCTTCTCCTCTAGCAGGATCTGCACCTGCTACCCACTACCCGCATCTGCGCCTTCGCAGGTGCGGAAATTCCATCGCACCTGCGATCCCAGTCAAGCCGGCCGCAGGTGCCAAAGCCGCACTTGCGGCCAAATCCTCGCAGGTGCGGATCATACCAGATGACAGCAACCTCATCCTTCTTCAACGTCCTAAACTTGATCCATTAACCACCCAGAATCCACCCGAGACCCTCGGGACCCCGTCCAATTATACCAACTTGTTCCAAAACATAATGCGGACTTGCTCGAGGCCTCAAATCACATCAAACAACATCGAAACCACGAATCTCACCCAGATCTCAACTTTGTGAACTTAGAAATTTCCAACTTCTACATCAGATGTCGAAACCTATCAAATCACGCCTGATTGACCCCAAATTTTGCGCACAAGTCATATTCAACTTTACGGACCTGATCCAACTTCCGGAATCGCGTTCCGACCTTGATATCAAAACTTCCACTTCCAGTCGGATTTCTCAAAAACCTTCAAATTTCTATCTTTAGCCAAATGACTTCAAAATGACCTACGGACATCCAAATTCACTTCTGATCGCGCTCCGAATTCCAGAATCACCAAACAGACATCAATAACTCTAAAATGCACTTCAAGCCCAAATCTATGAAATTCTTCTAAAATGCTAACGTCCATAATATACGCCGAAACGCTCCCCGGTTATCCAAAACCCGATCCGGACATACACCCAAGTCCAAAATCATCATACGAACTTGCAGGAACCTTCAAATCCTGATTCGGAGGTCGTTTAATCAAAATTCCAATCTTAGTTGATTTCTCCAACTTAAGGCTTCTGAAACGAGAATTTTCTTTCCAAATCAAATTCTAAACTTCCTGAAATTCAACTCCGACCACGACCTCGGGTCATAATACGTGAAACGAAGCTGCGCACGGCCTGAAACTGCTGAACGGCGTGCTAGAGCTCAAAACAACCGGTCGGGTCGTTACATGATGTCTAGGTGTTTTACGCGATAATAAATAGTGGTAATCACAGAAGCATATTTAGAATCACTTGTTTGATCCTATGGGCATGTTTTCTAGTGAGGACAATAACACAGTGTTTGAAAACTCCTGAACAAACGAGCAAGATGATAATTAAACGGATTCAGACCCATAGGCATGCTTTCTACAGTTAATCCGATTTTAAATCCTATAGACATGATTTCTGTAATTTGTGAATAAGGCAGCATGTAAACAGACTACTGCACGCACATTGAATATACAATTTCCTATAGATATGGTTTCTAACAAGCAGAAATAGAACATAATTTAACCAAGTATTGAACCTATAGGCAGGATTGCTAACATATAATGACTGAACATAATAGGATAGGCAAGATTTATAACACATGACATACAATAACACATTATTGAACCTATAGGCAGGATTTCTACCCCATTCAATGTAAGTATAGTATAAAAATCCCTTTCCCAATTTCACTAATACCCCAAAATGTTATTATAATAACTATTACAGACCCAGAATGAATATAGTAAATTACAAAGTAGAATAGCTATAGGGAGCCTACAGCAGGCCCAAAATACACCTGGACAGGCCATGTCTTCATTCTCACAATTCACAATAGTTCCAAAGTTACATACTCATAGACACAAAGCAGCCAAGAGTTGAGTGATTCGCCTCAGTGAGCACAATACAAGGTTGAGCATATAGAACCAAGGTCCTAGTGTGCCAGAGTCCCCAAAGGCTTCAAGAACCCAGGGCAGTGCTCACACCAGGGTGGTTAACAAAGATAGTTCAGAGGAGGGATTAGTGGACCCAGTCCTAGTGTGTCAGAGTTCACAAGGGTCTCAAATGAACTCTGAGCAGTGCTCACACTAGGGAGGCCAAAGGACAGAACTTAGGCAGCATTGGCCAAGAGTGGGATTCAAAAGAGTTTAAGTGACAAGGAAAGAAAGGACTAAAACTGGTAAAACAAGAGTTTGGGGGTTCAGACATGATCAAATTGAGTCAACAAAAAGACGCTTAAATATATCATAGAACTTGAAAAAGAACTAGTTTAATGAAACTGATAAACAGGTTTCATACTCAGCACAGTAGCAGTCACATGCTAAAAAAGTTGGCAAAGAACATGTTTGCAAGTTTGGCAACGTTATAGGTTCAGAATAAGTTAAAGCATGCTTGAAGTAGGCTAAATACATAACCTAGTGTTATTATCAAGAAAACTAGAACATCATCATTGAAAGGGGGAGGGGCATCATATTAGCAAAGGGGTGAACTTACAGTCATAAGTTAAGACACATATACTCAGTAAAATCATGTCAAATAGCAGGTAACTTTGTCATAATGGTCTAACTAAAGATGATCCAATTTGTGTCAAAGGTTAAAGCAGCAACATAATGAGATAACTATTCCAAATTACAAACAAAAATTAGAGGGGTGTGGGGGTCGAGTGATCATGTTGACATAATAGCAGAGAGGTAGATTACAACTAGCAGTAAGAGTCACAGGTGTGAGGCATTCACTACAGGGATTCAAGGTATGGGATAAAGATGTTCATAGGCATTCAAGGGTTGATGCATTAACTGGATAGACATTAAATAAGTTCAAATAACCTCAACACAGGTAACATTAGGAGTAATTAAGTGTTAAAAGGACTAAGACATACAGATTTGATAGAGCTATGCTTAAACACCCTTCCAAAGCATTATTGAATAATAACTTCAGTAGTAATCACCTATACAAATCAGGGACATGTAAGGATGAAAGTGCAGAAGTTAAGTGACTCACCAGTTAAGCGAGAATAAATGCACAAACTATGGAAGTCCACAACATATAGCAATATTTCAGAGCTGACTGACCTTGACTTCCAGCCGGCCAAAGTTAGAGTATAGAATGCAAAATCAAAATAACCTTAGGTCTAGTAAGTCTATAGTGAGTTCAGAAAGTAGTCGAAGGTCCTCCTAAAAGGAATGGGGGGAAGAGTATATATAGTGATAGAAATAAGCACATAAACATGGAAAAAAATCAGTCATATGCAAAAAACATATTCCAGAATCAGTTATAGGTAATTTAGGGCACAAATCAATGATTCGGAAAGTTAAGTAAGTACCCAAAAATAATTCAGAATATTTAAGGAAGAAACACATAATACCAGGAATATAAAATCGTCCACAAAATTATTCAGAATATTCGGGCAAGTATTAAAGTGTAACGACCCGACCGGTCGTTTTGCATTATCGGACCCCGTTTCCCTAAATGAAACTTTCCCTAGCGGCTTATTGTGATTTATGACTTGCGGGGGCGGGTGGTCCGGGATTCGCAATATTGGAACACTTGATTCCTTCAGGTTGGTCTTTAAGGCCAAGTATGACTTCGGTCAACATTTTTAGTAAACGACCTCGGAATCGAGTTTCAACGGTTCCGGTAGCTTTGTATGATGATTTCGGACTTGGGCGCATGTTCGGAATGGGTTTTGGATGACCCGGGAGCGTTTCAGCACCCAATATTGAAATAAGAGTTCCTTAAGTCCATATTATGGTTTGGGGCATGTTTTTGTGTTATCGAGGTCCGAACGGAATTCCGAGATGGGTAATAGTTCCATTATGTCATTTATGAATTGCCTGCAAAATTTGGTATCATTCCGAGTGGTATATGTCGGTTCGGGGCATTGTTAGTGAAGTCAAGAAAACTTAAAGTTCCTAAGTTTGGTTCTAGGGGTTTTGAGGTATGATTTTAAGTTTTAGCGTTGTCTTGGGTGTTCCGAAGGCTCGAGCGAGTCTGTATTATGATTTGGGACTTGTTGGTATATTTGGATGGGGGCTCGGGTGGGCCCAGGTTCCTCTCGGGCACCAAACGAGGACAAAAACCAACTGAAGCAGTTGTCGGTGCACCTGATCTGGTGTGACCGCAGGTGCGGTTGCCCAGTGTAGGTGCGAGACCGCTCCTGTGGTCCTTGCCTTGCAGGTGCGGCTTCAGGTGAGGCTAGCCATTTCTCGCAGGCGGAGAATATCCGCAGGAGCGGAGCCGTAGGTGCGAGCCCGGGCCCCTTGCCCCTCTTCCGCAGGTGCGAGTCTTTTCTCGCAGGCGAGAGACCGCAGGTGCGGAACCACAGTAGGCAGAAAGTTCTTAAGACACGGGATTAGTTCATTTCACCCCATTTTCTTCCACCATTAGAGACCTTGAAAGCTTGGGAAAGACCTCGACGACCTAGCTACTAAAAAGGTAAGTGAATTCTACCCAAAGTTAGTTAATGCATGAATTCCTAGTTGAATTAACTACCTAATTAGTGGAAAATTAAGGAATTGGGTAGTAACCTAAGGCTTTCGAGAATTTAGAGAATTACCCATGAATTGGCTATGAAATCATACAAAAATCATATATTAATGATCCTTAGGTTATGGGTGAGTGTTTCCTTCAAGAATTTTTGAAATCCGAGCATGAGGGCCCGGGGTTGGATTTTGGGATTTCTTCAAGAATGATGAATTTGACTAAATAATAGGAGGATTCCATGCTTTGAGTATAATTTGATATATTTACGTAACTTTTGGTTAGCTTCAAGTCCTTTGGGTGATGAGTTCGGAGTTTCGGGCGCATTCTTGACCCGGGAAGTAGGTGCGACGTGAGGTGAGTCTCCTTTCTAACCTCGTAAGAGGGAATTGTCCCCATAGGTGTTTTAAAGGCTATGTGTGATAATTGTGGGGCTACGTACATACAAAGTGACGAGAGTCCGTACGTAGCGGCTATTATTATTATGTCCGGGTAGTCAGGTCCACATCATGCCTCGTGTTTTACTTGAAATGAACTATATGCTTAATAAATTAAATAATGAAAAGTAATTTAAAAAGGAACATTGTGTGTGCATGTGACCGCTTCGCAATTTACATTCCGCGAGCTGAGTGTGATTTCCTCCACTCTTATGTGAACGGGTCGTACGCCACGGCGGATTGGAAGATGCGCTTATGGTTCGGGCCATTAGATCCTCGACAATGCATAGAGAGGTTTATTTTATGGCAAAGATGCACTTTTGGTTCGGGCCGTTCGATCCTCGGCAGTGCATAAATGTGAGTACTTTATGGAAAGGTGCACTTATGGTTCGGGCCGTTCGACCCTCGGTAGTGCACGGACACGACTATCTTATGACTCACGCCGGTTGTCCTTATCATGTATGCGCATGATTTATTTGTTACTAAATTCATGGACACTGATTTGACAGATATTTGGGGGAAGGTGAAGTAGTAATTGTTTATTTATTTCCAGTACTTCCTTGAATTTCAGTGCCATATATATATTTGCTGCTTCACTGCCTTTACATGTCTACTGTTTTCATCATATTCTGTTAAATTATATTGTTGGACCTTAGTGAGTGTCATGTCGACCTCTTTTCACTACTTCTTCGAGGTTAGGCGGGATACTCACTGGGTACATATATATTTATGTACTCATGCTACGCTTCTTTACTTAATTGTATAGGTTCTGAGGGTGGTGCATCTAGTTGTCAGAACGGAGCTTGATTCTGATTATAGACGGACCTGACTTCACGGTGAGATGCTTTCTCCTGGCGATCTCCGGCAACACCATGGGGTTTCTTTTGCTTATTTCCCGTCTATTTCTTTCGGACAGTGGGACTGTATGTTATATCTTTTGTATATTCTGTTAGTATGCCTGTAGGACTTATGACACTAGTTCCTGTCACACACGTGATAGACTTTGTGGATTATGGCTCTGTATATATATATTGGCTCACGCCTCCTCATGACCTCTTTTGATTGCAAACTAGCTAGTTATCCTTGTCGATTTATGTTTTAAGTTTTAAAAACTGGGTATATGTTGAAATGTTTAATCTAATAAGAAAGAACCCTTAGTAAATTGAGTGTTGGCTTGCCTGACTCCGCAGTTGGGCGCCATCACGACCTAAGTTAGGATTTTGGGTCGTGACAACATGGTATCAGAGCACTAGGATCACGTAAGTGTTATGAGTCACGGGCAAACCCAATAGAGTCTTGCGTATCGGTACTGAGACGTGTGTACTTATCTTCATATTCTGTTAGGAAACCTCTCTTTGTTCATATTCTGTCGTGTAGTCGATGATTTACTAAACTCATTCTTTTATTCTCTCAGAGATGGTGAGGACGCGTGCATCTGATGTTCCAGACCCGGGAAGGGCCGGCTACCCCCGTTTTCCAAGGCCGTAGTAGAGGCCAGGGGAGGAAACCGACCCGAGGTAGGGGAAGAGGGCGTCCCAGAGCTATTCCAGTTCCACCACCAGAGGACCCTATCATCGAGGAGCAGAACGAGGTGCCTCCAGCAGATCCTGTTCCAGAAGACTTCATGACGGCGCCAGGCTTCCAGGCAGTCATGGGCCGTATGATGAGATTTATGGACACTATGTCCCAGTCTTGTTTATTTCCAGCAGATCCTTCCACTTCTCAGGCGGGAGGGGGAGTCCATACCCCTACTGCCTAAGCTGCAGGCCAGACAACAGCATTACATCATACCCCTGGTACACCTGCCCGTGGGTAAGGTCCAACCTGTTGCAGAAACACTAGAGTCCAGACCAGCTATGGACGGCGATCCGTAGAAGTTTTTGGATAGATGGACTCGATTGCACCCATTGGTCTTTGGGGATGAGTGAGGCGAGGATGCCCAGGATTTTGTTGATAGGTGCAGGGAGAGACTGCACAACATGAGGATACTAGAGTCTCATGGAGTGGATTTCACTACCTTCCAGTTGGAGGGCAGAGCTCGTAGGTGGTGGCAGTCCAATATTCTCAGCAGGCCAGCAGATTCTCCTCCTGTCACTTGGGAGCAGATCACGCAGATGTTTCTAGATAGATATATCCCACCCTCTGAGAGGGAAGAGCTGCGGTATCAGTTTGAGCGATTAGAGCAGGGACAGATGTCAGTGATAGATTATGAGGCCAGATTTTCAGAGTTATCTCGCCACGCACCCGTGATATTACCTACTGATGTCGAGAGAGTGCGGAGATTTGTGGCTGGGTTGCATCCAGGTATTAGGGCCACCATGGCTCGAGAAGTGGATATGGGTACTTCTTATCAGCTCGTGGTAGAGATTGCTCGCAGAATTGAGGAGTATCAGTCGAGGAGCAGGGAGCAGGGGCAGCACGACAAGAGGGCTAGATTCTCCAGAGATTTCAGAGGTGCCCCAGCTAGGGGCAGAGGTCAGTTTAGCAGTGGTCAGCCCTGCAGGCCTTTATATTCAGCACCTCCACCGCCTCCCCGAGGTATTCCAGTGAGGCCTCATTTTAGCGCCATGCCAGAGCGTTCCTACCATCCTCCAGCAATTCAGAGTTCACCCAGTGGTTATCCGAGATCCTCCCACCCCTACTTCAATGCTATGCCAGAGGGCTCACATCGCCCTCCGGCCATTCAGGGTTCTTCTTCGGGGTAGCAGACTATGGTACCTGGGGGTTGCTACGAGTGTGGAGATCCAGGTCATATGAGGAGGCATTGTCCCAGGTTTTGGGGCAAGGCCGTACAACAGGGTTATCAGCCGATGGGTCCATCACCAGCAGTCTTGCCACCTAGAGGTGGAGGACAGGTCGGCAGGGGTCATCTGAGAGGTGGAGTCCAGTCAGGGGGAGCTCAGGCAACTCCTATTCACTTTGGTGGAGCTCAGTCTTCCGGTACTCCAGCTAGATTCTATGCCATTCCGGCCAGATCAGATGCGGTGGCCTCAGACGCCATGATCACAGGTATTATCTCAGTATGTGGTAGAGAGGCTTCTGTATTATTTGATCCAGGATCCACCTATTCATATGTTTCAGCATTATTTGCTCATTTTCTGGATGCTCTTCGCGAGTCCTTGGGCTTTCCTATATATGTGTCCACTCCTGCGGGCGATTCTTTGGTGGTAGACCGGATCAATCAGTCTTGTGTGATCACCTTCTGTGGGTTCGAGACCAGAGCGGACCTTTTATTGCTCGACATGGTTGATTTTTAGGTTATTCTAGGCATGTATTGGATGTCTCCTTATCATGTCGTGCTAGATTGCCATGCCAAGACAGTTACTTTAGCCATGCCCGAGTCGCTTAGGCTGGAGCGGAGAGGTTCCTCAGTTAGTGCAGCCAGCCGAGTTATTTCATTCATGAAGGCTCGACATATGGTCGAGAAAGGTTGTCTGGCCTATCTTGCTTATGTGCGGGACACCACCGCTGAGTCTCTGACGATTGACTCAGTGATAGTTGTCCGAGAGTTTGCTGATGTATTTCCTTCAGATATTCCGGGCATGCCTCCGGATCGTGCTATTGATTTCTGCATTGATTTGGCTCCAGGCACCCAGCCTATATCTATTCCTCTGTATCGTATGGCTCCGAAATAGTTGAAGGAGTTGAAGGAGCATCTTGATGAGTTGTTGGCTAAGGGGTTCATCAGACCGAGTGTATCGCCATGGGGTGCTCCAGTTCTATTCGTGAAGAAAAAAGATGGGTCCATGCGGATGTGTATTGATTACCGCCAGTTGAACAAGGTCACCATTAAGAACAAATATCCTTTGCCGCATATCGATGATTAGTTTGACCAGTTGCAGGGTTCTAGGGTGTTTTCTAAGATTGATTTGAGATCGGGATATCATCAGTTAAAGATTCAGGCCTCAGATGTTCCGAAGACTGCTTTCGATACGAGATATAGCCACTATGAGTTCCTGGTGATGTCCTTTGGCTTGACTAATGCCCCAACAACATTCATGGACTTGATGAATAGGGTGTTCAGGCCATATATTTATTCCTTCATCATTGTCTTTATTGACGACATCTTTATTTACTCACGTAGCCTGGGGAGCACGAGCAGCATTTGAGAGTTGTGCTCCAGACTTTGCGAGAACAAAAGATATATGTTAAGTTCTCCAAGTGGGAGTTCTGGTTGGATTCTGTAGCATTACTGGGGCATGTGGTATTCGGAGAGGGTATCAAGGTTGATACAAAGAAGATCGAGGTAGTTCAGAGTTGGCCGCGTCCTACTTCAGCTACAGAGATCAGGAGCTTTTTGGGCCTAGCAGGCTATTACCGTCGATTTGTGGAGGGGTTCTCTTCTATTGCAGCTCCATTGACTAGATTGACTCAGAAGAATGCCCCGTTTCGATGGTCTGACGAGTGTGAGGCGAGCTTTCAGAAGCTCAAGGCGACATTGACTTCAGTGCCAGTTCTGGTATTGCCTTCCGGTTCTGGGATGTACACAGTATATTGCGACGTTTCACGCGTTGGCTTGGGGTGTTTGTTGATGCAGGAAGCGAGAGTTATTTCTTATGCTTCGTGCTAGCTGAAGGTTCATGAGAAGAATTACCTAGTGCCCGATTTGGAGTTGGCGGCGATTGTTCATGCTCTTAAGATTTGGAGGCACTACTTGTATGGGGTGTCCTGTGAGGTTTATACAGACCACCGCAGCTTGCAGCACTTGTTCAAGCAGAAAGATCTTAATCTGAGGCAGCGCAGATGGCTTGAATTGTTGAAGGATTATGATATCACCATTCTTTATCATCCGTGCAAGGCAAATGTGGTAGCAGATGATTTGAGCAGGAAGGCGGAGAGTATGGGTAGCTTGGCTTATATTGCAGCAGAGGAGAGACCTCTAGCCTTGGACATTCAGTCCTTGGCCAATCGCCTGGTGAGATTAGACCTTTCAGAGCCTCGTCGAGTTTTAGCACATTTGGTTGCCGAGTCTTCGTTATTGGGGGAGATTAAGGCCCGACAGTTCTATGATCCGTGCTTAGCAGAGCTTCAGGAGACAGTGGTATGGGGTGGTGCCAAGAAGGTTGCTATTGGCGAGGATGGTGTTCTGAGACTTCAAGGTCGTTTATGGGTTTGGCCTTCTCTTTTTCTTCTTTTCTTTTACTCTGGATCGAAACTTCTTCTTTTGGTCTTCTCGAATCCATTGTCCTAAATTGCAATCTGCGCAAAATCAAGAACGAACAAACGAAATTTTCTGCCCCAGTTTTCACTAAGAAAATTTCGTGAGTTATTGTATAAAATCTATACTACTTTATTATTGAAAGCAATGAAAGGTCGGGAATGGTGTATCTCGAAAGTGACATGATGATTCTTTTTTTATTTATTTTGTGGATGGTGTTTCCTTATTTTCGAAATGATGCCTCAACTAACGATCGATGTACCTTATGTTGGAAAAATATGGCAATAGAATGGAATACCCTATATTGGCAAAGATATCAGGGAGTGGTGTACCCTGCATTTAAGATCAAATAAACTAGGGGGTGGATACCCTATGTTGGAAAAGGAGAATAGGGAGTGGAGACCCTACGTCTAAAATAACATCAACTAGGAAGTGGAGACCCTATGTTGGAAAAGAAGACTAGGGAGTGGAGACCCTATGTCTAAAATAAAATCAACTAGGCATTGGAGACCCTATGATGGAAAATCATCAACTAGGGAATGAAGACCCTATGTTGGCATCAGGTTATGATGGCATCAACTAGGAAGTGGAGACCCTATGTTGGAAAACGAGACCATGGAATTGTATACCCTATGCTACAACGAACCAAGATGGATTTTTGTTTTTCAATTTATTTTTTTTATTTATTTTATTTTGAGAAAATCATTCTTTTAAAACAAATTGCCCCAATGCTTATTTTCTGAGGACATAAATAAACAATTTTTTTTTCTCTCAAGAATTTTTTTTTTAAATTATCCTAGGAGAAAATTCATCAGACTAGGTTTTATTATCCTAGGAGAAAGTTCATCAGACTAGGTTTTTTTTTTCTTTTTTTTTTTTGTATCTTAGGAGAAAGATTCATCAGACTAAGATTTCTATCCTAGGAGAAAGTTCATCGGATTAGGTTTTCTTACCTAAGAGAAAGTTCGTCAGACTAGGTTTCCTATCTTAGGAGAAAGATTCATCAAACTAAGATTTTGATCCTAGGAGAAAGTTCATCAGACTAGGTCTTTTTTGTTATCTTAGGAGAAAGATTCATCAAACTAAGATTTTGATCCTAGGAGAAAGTTCATCAGACTAGGTCTTTTTTGTTATCTTAGGAGAAAGATTCATCAGACTAAGAGATTTATCCTAGGAGAAAGTTCATCGGACTAGGTCTTCTATCTTAGGAGAAAGATTCATCGAACTAAGATTTTGATCCTAGGATTTCATCAGACTAGATCTCTTTTTTTTTTGGGTATCTTAGGAGAAAGATTCATCAGACTAAGATTTCTATCCTAGGAGAAAGTTCATCAGACTAGGTTTTCGTTATCTTAGGAGAAATATTCATCAGACTAAGATTTTGATCCTAGGAGAAAATTTATCAAACTAGGTTTCTTTTTTTTGGTATCTTAGGAGAAAGATTCATCAGTCTAAGATTTTATTGGGAGAAAATTCATCAGACTAGGACTTTTTAGCCTAGGAGGAAAAATGGCAACATTTATGCACACTAGCAAGACAAATAAAGGCAAAGATTTGAGAAACTTCCCTTTGTACGCTCTTCTCTTCTCTTTTTATTTTTCTTTTTTTTCTTCTCTTTTTTTTTGTTTTTGAACCAACTTTCTTGCATTGCTTTGTTCCTGTTTCAAACAAAGAAAATTTTGTCAGTTTTAAAAGTGGTGGTCGGTTTGTGGCCTTGAGTCTTGGGCAGCTTGGCTTTTGCTCAATCAGCTTGAGTCAGTTTCAAGAGATCTTTTGCTCTGCATCAACCCTGATTGTTTTACACCCAGTACCATTTATATTTGTGTCTCAGTCAGCCTTATCTCAAAAGAGATCTCTTTTCTTGGATAACCTTTTTTTATATTGTGAATGGCTTTCCTTTTGGAGCAATTTGTCTGTCAGAGAGAATCACAACTAGTAAGATCCTTTTGCATGATGCGCAACACTTCATAGTCATTGTTCGGTACTACATAGAATCCATGATTAACCTTGAGGTTATCTTTGCTTGTTGTGACCGAATAGGCTGACAAGAGTCTTTTGAGGGGGAAGCCTTTGCATGAATCCTCAAGGCATGTTGAGTGTAACAACTGAATGTGTTGGCCAAATTTACTTTGTGCAACTGAAAAGCTGGTAGCAGATTTTGAAATATTTTCTTGCTTGATTTGACAAGGACTGACTCAGAGTCAAGGACACAATGATGCAAAGAAACAAGTATTAACAAGAAATGCCCATGTCGGAAGGACAAAAGGAAGATTTTTTTTTTTGCAGTAACTAGCCTTAGTGATTATGACATGCATTTTGGACTCAACGACCTAATCTATCAAACTGATCTAATCTTTCCTTTTACCATTCCTATGACCTTTGAAGTCGAGCTTGTTTGAGCCAATTCTTTGCTTCAGCTTCAGCTTCAGCTTCACGACTCACATTCGACTAGTGGTGCCACGAGGGGTTTTCACCAACAAGTCTCTCTCGTTTATTTTATCTCTACTTATCGGCGCCTTACAGTGCCCGTGAGGGTTTTCACTAGTAAGACTCTCTCATTTTCTTTTTCTTTTTCTTTTTTCTTTTTCTTTTGTGAGCAACTTGACAGTGTTCTATATCGTGTGACAACCTTTGCTCATTATATGCTTCTCTTGGCATTCTTGAAGGCATATTGGGAAGGTTTTTGGATAGGGTTGGAAAGAAAGGTCGGCATGAAGGCTCAAAGTAGATTCAAAATGAAGGGTTATAGGCTTACAACTCTTGGAATCGACTCTTTCAAAAGTGAAATAAACTTTTTGCCCCTGTTTCAGATCTTGGGGATTTTTGGATTTTTTTTTTGAATTATTATTTGGTTGGACTAAACCGTGTAAGGATGCCTACGTATCCTTTTCTTTTAAAGGAATCAGGTCTAACGTAGTTCAAACATCTGATCTAACTATTTTTTTTTCATCTTTCTTTCTTTTTTCTTTTCTTTTTTTTTTCTTTTTTTTCAAAAAAAGTTGCCCCAGCTTTTATTTTCTGGGGGCATGGACCTTTGACTGTTCTTTTCTTCTTCTTCCTTTTACCTGAACTTTCTAAGAATTGCCCCAGGTTGTACTCTTGGGACATGGACCTTTCTTTTCTTTTTTACAATTCTTTTTTCATTTTTTTTCTTTTTTTTTTCTTGACTCTAAACTTTATTCCAAAAGAGGGTGGTCAAAGAAAATAACACAGGCTCAAAAGGGGTAACAAAGGGTATAAAGTGTTTGGGTAGCAGAAAAAGGGCCTCCTAGCCTCGAGAATGCCAATAATGTTACCTTTTTGCGATCATAGCATTGATGAACATGTCTATCTTCTTGGTGTGTCATGGTCGAAAGACATTTTCCATCCATTAATGTCAAACTTTCGACCAAGCTTCAATTGATTTGATATCCTCAAACCCAATCTTCACAATGATTTGAATGTGAATTTTACTTGACCTTAATTCCAAAATATTTCAAATCTTTATTCATCCTCAAAATTGTCTTATTCTCAGTTATCCAATTCAAGCTTAAATCAATTTTCTAAGATCTGGCCAAAAACTCCGTATGCATGTCATATCACTAAAACTAGCGGGAAAAGAACTAAGCATGGAATGACACAAAAGGATAAACTGTATTTCATTGAGTAAATAACAAAACAAACAACCTAAAATCCGAGTTACAACCCTAAAATAACCCGGATAATGAAAATAGCAACAAAACCGACAGACAAGACCCACACAAACAGAATAGAGGGATAGAAGGGTTTGACTCAATAAAACAAATAAAATCTGGATCACAACCCTAAAATAAGCCAGATAATAGAAAAAACATCAAAACAAGCTACCAATGCTCCTTCCTAGTGAGGAGGGAATGACTTTTCAATTGTTAAGGTTGACATTTAGCCACAAATTTGCTCATCAGAATCATCATGGCCTTCTTCAATTCCAGTCGGCAAGTTCCCGAGAGGATTCTCATACTCCATGTCACCATGCATCACCCCCACAAGGTGTGCATCATTATGTGGAGGTAAAGGGTTCTGCGTGATATTCTGGGTGTCACTGTCTTGGATCACAATCAGTTTTTCCTGGATCATCCTTTCTATTTCTCTTTTCAAATCCCGACAGCTTTCAACATTGTGCCCCTGGGAATTGGAATGGTATTCACACCTTTTAGAAGGGTCAAAGCTTCTTGCACGCGGGTCCACATGATTTGGAGGAATAGGTGCAATCATGTCATAATGCTTTAATTTCTCAAACAAGCTTGTATAAGACTCTCCTATTGGTGTAAAATTATCTTTTAACCTTTGTTCCCCTCTATACCCCTGGCTTGAATGCGGGTTATAGGGCACTTGATAATTCAATGGAGACTGATGAAGGCTTTGGGGTGATGGTGCTCGCCTTCTGGGGTGTCTTGGTGGCTGGACAACATACTGGGGTGGAGCAACATAGTATTGATGGTTCTAAAGTGGATAGTAGTGCTCAGGGGAGTCATCAAAAAATAGATGAGGCTGGTCATACCTTCGAGATGTTCTCCTAGGACCTCTTCTCGACCCTGGTGTCATCATGATTTCTTCATCCTTCTCATTCGTATCACTAAAATTACCAGATTCAATTTGGACAGCCTGAGTTGCAGCTCTGAGAACTGCTTGACTTATAATTTTTCCTGTCTTAAGACCATTCTCAACCATTTTCCCCATTTTGATTGCTTCCGAGAAGGACTTGCCAACTGCGGACATCATGTTTTGGAAATAATCTGGGTCTTGAGCCTGAAGGAAGACAGTGATTAGCTCGTGGTCATCCATGAGTGGCTTAACTCTAGCCGCTTGCTCTCTCCATTTAATGGCATATTCCCTGAAACTTTCAGTTGGTTTCTTCTTCAGGTTTGAAAGGGAATTGCGGTCTGGGGCGATGTCAATGTTGTATTGAAATTGTTTGACAAAAGCCCGGGCCATGTCATCCCAAACATACTAGTGAGAGATGTGTTGATCAATAAACCATTCAGAGGCTACCCCCATAAGGCTTTCCCCAAAATAAGCCATCAGTAATTCTTTATTTCCTCCCGCACCTCTTAGTTGATTGCAATACCTTTTCAGGTGGGCTATGGGGTCTCCGTGTCCATCATACTTTTCAAATTTGGGAGTCTTGAAACAAAGTGGCAAATGAACATTGGGGAACATACATATATCCTTGAAGGAAATACTTTTCTGACCAGCCAACCCTTGCATGTTTTTCAACTGTTGTTCTAAGATTTTCAGTGTTTGAGTCATTTCTTCCTGTGCCATCTTTTGGGCAGGCTTCTCAATCTTTGCCGGAAGATCAAATAGGTACGAATGGTACTCAGAAGAATGGTATTGTTCTTGATAGGTAGCAAATTGTGACTCATGAGTTTTCCTCTATACCACTGTTGGTTGTGGGACAGTGAAGACAGGCATAACATCAGCGGTTGTCTGATTGGTTGTCAATGGAACACTTTGGGAGCACGCAACAGAAGTTTCAGTTGTAGTCGTATAGTTGGGATAAAGACTGAACCCAGGTAGACAGGACTGATCAGACAATGAGACCGGAATGGTAGTATTCGTGATAGATGTGAACTCTGGGTAAGCATGAGAAGAAAAGGGCGATCCTTGGCCATTGGCCCATGCTTGACACATTACAGTCATTTTCTGTTTCAGTACTCTATTTTCTTCAACCATGGTAGACTCTTGTTGAACACTCTGAACCTGAGTCTCATGACCGCTCGTAACAGATTCGATGTCAGTTGTCATTTTTCCTTGGATTTTGTGTTGTCATCTTACCACAAACCGACCACCTCAAACTTTCTTCACAATTCAAAACAAAAGACACGTTAGAATGGACTCAGTCGGTCCTTATTATCATTCTTTTTTTTTCTCTTCATTTTCTTCTTCTTCTTTTTTTCAAAATCATTCGATCGAACCTGATGTGGGTTGCCTACGTATCATGTAGGAACATGAATCAGATCTTGCGTAGTTCGGGAAGATTGGGAATAAAGTAAATAACCTAACTCTTTTGTTTTGTTTTTTTGGATTTTGAATTTCTTTTTGTATTATTTTTTTTCGAAACAAAGACTTAAAAAGAAGAAAAAAAATATTTTTGGATTTACATTTGTTCTTTTTTTCGAAATTTTTTAAAGAAAGACTCCTAAAGAAGAAACAAAAATATTTTTCGATTTTTGGTCTTTTATTTTGAACTTATTGAAAGAAATACTTCTAAAGAAAAAGAAAATATTTTTTGAATCTTGAATTATCTTTTCAATTTTCAAAAGAAGAATGAAAATATTTTTGGATTTTTGGTTTTATTTTGTTTTTTCAAAATTTTTTAAAGAAAGACTTCTAAAGAAGAAAGAAAATATAACGACCCGACCGGTCGTTTTGCGTTATCGGACTCCGTTCCCCTAAATGAAACTTCCCATAGCGGCTTATTGTGATTTATGACTTGCGGGGGCGGGTGGTCCGGGATTCGGAAGTGTTTAGAGTGCTATAGGAACACTTGGTTCCTTAAGGTTGGACTTTAAGGCCAAGTCTGACTTCGGCCAACATTTTGGGTAAACGAACTCGAAATCGAGTTTCGATGATTCTGATAGCTTCGTATGATGATTTCTTACCTGGACGTATGTTCGGAATGGGTTTCTGATGACCCGGGAGCGTTTCGGCGCCCAATATTGAAATAAGAGTTCCTTAAGTTCCTATTGTGGTTTGGGACATGATTTTGAGTTATCGAAGTCCGGATGGAATTCCGAGACCAGGAATAGTTCTGTTATGTCAATTATGACTTCCCTGCAAAATTTGGTGTCATTCCGAGTAGTATAGGTCTGTTCTGCGCGTTGTTAGCTAAGTCAAGGAAACTTAAAGTTCCTAAGTTTGGTTCTAGGGGTTTTGAGTTGTGATTTTGAGTTTTAGCGTTGTTTTGGGTGTTCCGAAGGCTCGACCGAGTCCGTACTATGATTTGGGAATTGTTGGTATATTTGGACGGGGGCTCCGGTGGGCCCAGGTGCCTCCCGGACACCACACGAGGCCAAAAACCAGATGAAATAGTTGTTGGTGCACCTGTTCTGGTGTGATCCGCAGGTGCAGTTGCCCAGTCGCAGGTGCGGGACCACTCCTGTGGTCCTAGCCTCGTAGGTGCGACCCCCAGCGGGCAGTCCATTTCTCGCAGGTGCGGACAAAGTTCCGCAGAAGCGTAGCCGCAGGTGCGGTCTCCCCTCCGCAGGTGCGAGCCTTTGCTCGCAGGTGCGAAGTCGCAGGTGTGAAAACACTGTCAGACAGTGTATTTCATAAATACGGGATTCTTCATTATTTCTTCTCTTCCGAGCATTCGGGACTGGGGTTAGATTTTGGAATTTCTTCAAGAATGGTGAATTTGGATAAGTAATAGGATAATTCCATGCTTTGAATATAAATTGATATATTTGTATAACATTTGGCTAGTTTCGAGTCCGTGGGTGTCGAGTCCGGAGTTTCGGGTGCATTCTTGACCTGGGGAGTAGGTGCGACGCGAGGTGAGTCTCCTTTCTAACCTTGTAAGGGGGAAACTGTCCCCCTAGGTGATTTAAATGCTATGTGTGATAATTGTGGGGGCTACGTACGTACAAAGTGACGAGAGTCCGTACGTAGCTGCTATTACTATTATGTCCGGGTAGTTAGGCCTACACCATGCCTTATGTTTTCTTTGAAATGAACTATATGTTTAGTGAATTCATGTTACATGCGGCTTGTTTCCCCGAGATCATGGAATCTAAGTAAATTTTAAGGAATTGATCACAAAAGGTAATTTATAAAGAGTAAATGTGTGGATTGTGTGTGCATGTGACCGCTTCGCAACTTACATTCCGCGAGCGGAGTGTGATTTCCTCCACTCTTATGGGAACGGGACGTATGTGAGCATGTGATTTTTACCCACCATATGATCCCACAAATTCGATACAATAAATTAATTTTACATTTTTTGTTTAATTTTAGTGATTAATTATGAATCATTTTTTGCGTTACATAATCATAATTCATCCTATAAAATTGATAATTAACTAAAAAGAATGCATAATTAGGTGCATAACCTTAATCATTTTTAGGAAATTATAAAATTTATCCTTCAAATAATTGCCAGTGTTAATTGATAATTCCACTTCTTTCTTTTACTCGTTAACTAAATTTTTCTTTTCAATTAGATAAAAAATAGAATTAGAGCTAATTAATATGCTATTTAATAATTGATTTAATTAATTGATGACGAAAATACGGTTAATTAACATAATGCGAGCTAATGGTTAAATAATCAATTTAGTCATTTATCTAACGACTTATGGATTTGAGTATTAAATTAATTATTTTTATTCTTGATCACTTTTTAATTTGGACAAAAATAAGGTTAGAATTAATTATCATATTTTTTTTTCGAATTTAATTAGAATTAGTGTTAATTAAATTAATTTAAGTTTAATTGCCCCTAGAGTATTAAAATCGGACCTGGGCTAATTGGCCCAGGCCCAAAAGTAACACTACAACCCCAGCCCAAGTGAGCCATATCCGGCCAGTCCTTTGCATTACCCAAAACGACCCCGTATTAAGCCCCCTCTCATCTCAGCTGTTGGATCACTTTGATCCAACGGTCCGGAACTGGTCATCCCATTCCCTATATATATGCCCTAACGAGCCCCTACCCCCTCTCAGAACTCACCCCACTCTCCCATCTCTCTCACAGATCCAAACCCTAGCCGCCTTTAGACCCCCACTGGTTCTGCCGCCATCCGTCACCGGAAATCGCGTACCGGCGACGGACGACCTCCAAACAACCCCAAACGTTCACCCTACAATCCTCTCCTCCTCTTCAATCACCTCATACCTTCAATTTCTCCAAAAACTCACTCGAAATCAAGCAACTTCAGATCTGAGAATCTGAAAACCCTAATCGACACAGTCATTTTCCCTCCTTCATTCCCTTTTCTTTCATCCGTTCAACCCCATCAGTCCTGGTCCTTTGCACTAGTTCATGCAATATAAACCACAAACAGTCTAATTTATCCTATTCTCTATCAAATCAAAGCATGCATGAGGTTTTCTCAAAGTATCTGATGTTCAGTGGCCAAAAATGATGACCTATGAACATGGGATTTTAGCCGCTAAGAGTCGATTTTCGTCCTAATGCCCAGGTAAAACCCTTCATTGATTCTCCCTCTGTCTTTTCTGATTTCACCTACCAACCCACCATCACTGGTAGTTCCTAACTTCGTGTTTCGTTTGTTTTGTTCTGAGTTCACCTATCGATAGAAGTCTGAGTTTGGCTCCTAAAACGACTAAAACCAGTCATTTTTATTGATTTGGTGGTTCAAAAGAAGGTCAGTAAACACTGGCCCTTTTTGTTCTTTAATTGTTCGAGTTTACTTTGTGTTTCTCTGTAGATTTCTTGAACGTGACAGCAT